>CM021100.1:426534225-426819603 GCA_007115665.2 Sequoiadendron giganteum
CTATATCATAGGGAGTATCATGTAAATTTGGTTTCCCAAGCTTCTCCCAATTTATTTTAAGAATAATTTTAACATCTACTCCCAAGTTTATTAATATATTTTTCATCCATAAAAATGAGTTCTATATGATTGTGCCCATTTAAAAATATTAAGATGTGAAAGAGATGCATTTTGTTGTAATTATCATGTTCTTAGAATTAATTTCTATTCTAACATGTTCCAAGCCAAAAATTAAATTATGAGTGTTGAAATTTATATATATTTGTTGTTTTATAATTTGAAAATTAGATTTTGTTCAGTATTAATAGATAGGGATTGAAGGTTGAGACACAAATCCTAACGATCTCGCATAATGGGATACCTTATCTAGAAGAAAAATAAAATATTTAAATTTACTAGATCTTGACTATCTACTTAGGTACAAAGAGGCTCATAGACTTACCACACTATCTAAGATTTTTGTCCCGGTTTTCTATCTTTTTTTTCAATTTTTTTTTTCCTATTTTCTTTATTTCTAGATTAGAGTTTTTTTTTGTTTGTGCTACTAATTTGTTTGTTTTAGCATGTGTCCAGCTGGAATTAGCTAAATATTATTTTAATTGTTTTTTTTCTTTACAACTTGTATTTTACATGCATTGGTTAAAAAAGAACAAACATGAAAATGCATATGGGTTAAAAAGGACAACACACTTTATTTTTCATTGGGTTTAAAATTAACTCTTAGATAAAAAACACTAAAAACGGTTAAAATTAACCCCTTTGCTTGACAAACACTACAAATGGATAAAATGAACCTTGTGCATTCTTTGTTTGTTGACATTTTGATTTTGGTTTAAAAAGAACACCATGCGAGTGTGATCTAAAATATTCATGTGCTCTTTCTTTGTTTTTAAACAAAGATCAATTGAACTATGAATATTTTGGTTCGCTTTTGTTAAGCCTTAGATCTTGGGCCTGCTTTGGTGGGAAAAAGTACTCACCCCAAAGCGACTCAAACCAGAAACGCGCTAAAGCCAAGCGACGCCCAACCGGTATATAAATTCGAATGTTAAGGAAAGCTTAGCATTACAGAACTTCCTGTGGACAAGCAATTGACTCCCCAGTACCCTTGTGGTGTGTCAAAACCTACATAGCCTAACCTCTGTAGATTGGGATGATAATGCCTCTCGCGTGGCCTTCTGAACGGGTGCCCGAAATAAATCCTTTGTTTTAGAAAACCACAAACCTTCTATTCTTTGGTGCAGCAACGATCGTTGCCAAGGCACTCGCAGCTGTGCAGTTCTTAGTAGAAATGATCAATCTACCATGGGATTTTCATGGAGATTGGAAGCTTGGTTGCCCTGAGAAGTGAGTGCAATGTAAGGGGGAGCCTGTGGGGCTAAGCTTCTGAAATTCATTCGCTAAGGATATGCAGTTCGTGGGATCCATAAGAATACTGTCCTTGTAGCCTTAGGATTTTTTTTTTTGTAAATGTTTTCTATGTGGTTGATTTTCATTCTTTACAACACCACGTGTTTGCCAACTATTTTCAGACAACATGAACAAATGAACATCATCCTCCAAATCTGAATCAATACAGTCAAACTATCAAGAGTCCCCTAACACCACCCATGACACTAAGTCACAAAAACCTTCCATTAGTCATACCCACCCTAACCTTGAAAAGGGAAACCAACCATCCACATCATATCCTATTCCTTCATTCATGTCATATCCTAGTCCTCCAATCATGTCATATCCTAATCCTCCATCCACGTCATATCCTAGTCCTCCATCCACGTCATATCCTTGCATCGTAGCCAAATTTGGACCTAGAGTTGCATTTGACCTCTTGCATTCTTAACTTATCACATCATATCATACCATTTTCATATATCCCATCTTAGAATCATATCCTTTTCATTGCATCCCAGTCCTTACATATTCTTACTCTTTCATATGCATAGATCATATATCACAGAGTCCTTGTATACATATATATCATTTCACCTAGTTCTTGCATGTACAACCCCTTGCATATATCAAGATCATATCGTGCCTAAGTTCCAAGTTGCATACATTCCATGAATTTAGTCCTTTGCATATTCATCATTGATCAAATAGAACCCTTAGCTTGCACTTCCACTACTCTTCATAGGTCTCAAATCAACCCATTTGCTATCTATCACCCACATCACTTAAGGTTTATCATGGACTTGAGTTAGGGAACATACCATTATGCTTGAGTCTAGGGAAATCCTTTTGGATTCCATCATCTCCTACATACCCTCTCTTGATCATTGGTCCCTTGTGTTTATCCATCATAACACAAGTCAAGCCTTGCATCGTCACCAAATCTGACCTAGAGTTGCATTTGACCTCTTTCATTCTTAGCTTATCGCATCATATCATACTATTTTCATATATCCCATCTTAGAATCATATCCTTTTCATTGCATCATAGTCCTTACATATTCCTTGTATTGCATACATAGATCACATCACATATTCCTTGCATACATATATATCATTCCACATAGTTCTTACATGTACAACCCCTTGCATATATCAAGATCATATCACCTAACCAAGTTACATACATTCCATGAATTTAGTCATTTGCATATTCATCATTGATGAAATAGAACCCTTAGCTTGCACTTCCACTACTCTTCATGGGTCTAAAAATCAACCCATTTGTTATCTATCACCCAAATCACTTAAGGTTTATCATGGACTTGAGTTAGGGAAAATACCATTATCCCTGAGTCTAGGGAAATCCTTTTGGAGTCCATCATCTCCTACATACCCTCTCTTGATCATTGGTCCCTTGTGTTTATCCATCATAACACAAGTCAAGCCTTGCATCGTAGCCAAATTTGGACCTAGAGTTGTATTTGACCTCTTGCATTCTTAGCTTATCACATCATATCATACCATTTTCATATATCCCATCTTAGAATAATATCCTTTTCATTGCATCATAGTCCTTACATATTCCTAGTCTTGCATACATAGATCACATCACATAGTCCTTGCATACATATATATCATTCCACCTAGTTCTTGCATGTACAACCCCGTTGCATATATCAAGATCATATCACCTAACCAAGTTGCAGACATTCCATGAATTTAGTCCTTTGCATATTCATCATTGATCAAATAGAACCCTTAGCTTGCATAATATTTCATCCTCTGTCCACCTAACTTAACCATCAAGATTTTCCTAACACAATCCATGCCATTAATACATAGTTCAAGTGTCCACTTATCACCCTTATCCTCTATTCTTCATTCAGAGCCTAATAATTGCTTATCATCTATTTTCAAATGCATATTTTCCATGGAATTATTAAGTTCAAGAATCTTTGATTTCATTTGGTTTTATATGTTCAACTCCACTTATATATCATAATCTCTCACTTTCTTTGCACAATATTTTATGACATGTACAAATGGCTTAACAAGTAGGAAGTTCTCAAGTAGAAGTCGAGCCCAATCTAGATATTGGACCAAATGAATCAGTTGAAGAACACATGGACCTTGAAGATAGGGAGGAGGCCCGAGTTCAAACAATGCATGCTAGAGAGGGGTCAGGATCACTTCCTTCTACACTAATGGATGAGCATATAAAAGTAGCTGAAATAGTGGGGAAACAAATTTCTTATAGAAATTTAGATCATTTACTTGAAATGGATATGGAGAAACTGAAATGTTATGCCGACCAACCTAAAAATACAAGTAAGAGGTCAATGACTAAATTTGTAAATAGAATAATCCATGATCATTTCAATCATCTTGAAACACTTGAAAAAACCCAATTATTATCATGTTTACTTCTTCGTGATGAGCTGAAAGAGTCATTACAATTGTTGGGTGTACATTCTGCATCGAATAAGAGGAAACACATGAGACTGCAAAAAGATATTGTTGAAAATGTAAAAAAAGGTTTAGATTCCATTGGGAAAGGATCTCGATCAGTGGATAGAACCATTGCAAGAAAGGTGATTTTGAAATCTGTTTTAAATAAAGAAATATCCAGAAAAAGAAAAATGTCAGCACTTTCCATTGAATTTGGTTATAGTAGAACCACGCTAATAAAATATGAGAAAAAGAGAAAGGTTTTAGATGATAGTTCTGAAGGCAATTGGACAATTATGTGTAGAGTTCCTCGTTCTAACAGGATTGAAGATGCTATTAGGAACTTGATCTCAAGTTTTTGGAATGATCAGACCCGTCCGTCATCAAATACTAGAGATGTTATGAGGCGCAAGATTGGCCCTAGTATTTATGAAGAACATATTAAACATTGGCTAGATATAACACAGCTTGAGATGTATATGAACTTTTGTAATATGTATCCTCATATAAAGATTGGGCAAACAATGTTTGAAAGGTTAAAGCCATACTATGTGAAGATAAACAAGTTTTTTGAAACTTGTTGTTGTCATTATCACATTGAATTTGATCTCTACTATCAGGTGTTTTGAAAGATGAGAGAAGAAAGATATGGTTTTCAAAAGGCACCTCCTAAACAGGTAAGTTTGTTCATAAAGGATCTATTATGTGATCATGAAAATGGACTTCAAATAAAATGCATAAAAGGACTCTGTGAAACATGTGGAAATTTGGCTAACTTTCCTTCAACAAATGAAAATGTTGATCTAACAAAGACAGTAAATTGCAAAAGTTACAAGTATGTAAAGTTTCAAACAAATTTTGGGAAAGAATCCACAAGGTTAAACTATGTAGAAGAGGAGATACCTATTGGGAAATTTATGGAAGATTTTGAAAAATTGATACAACCATACATACAACATTCCTTTTATGCTAAGTGGAAAGCACATAAATTTCAAATATTAAGAGATACTTTCCCACTTGGAACAGTTCTATCAGTAGTTGACTTTGCAGAAAATTACTCTTTTGTACATCAAAAAGAGATTCAATCAGAATATTACTTTTCAAAATAGGTCACTATTATGGTTCATGTGTGTTATCAACATGCACAATTGGAATTAGATGGTGTTGAGAGTACAGATGAACAATGATCCATCAAGAAAGAATATCACTTTTATATTAGTGATGATAAAGAGCATGACACACTTTTTGTACAACATTGTTTTACAAAATGTTTTTTTGAGAATTTGAGAAGCAGGGGTGTAAAATTTGAAAAACATTTTGTATGGTTAGATGGATGTGCAGCACAATTCAAATCATCACGTCCATTTTATGCACTTTCTAGATATCATAAAATTTACAACATACCACATGTTTGGAGTTTCTTTGAGAGTGGGCATGGAAAGGGTGAACATGATGGCGCAGGAGCTTGCATCAAACGTGCTTTAAGAAAGCATGAAATGAGTTATTCAGAAGATCATATAGATGATGCACATGATGTTGTTGAATTGTGCAAGAAACACTTTGCATCAAATGAGGTCGGTACATCTTCAAGAATAAACTGAAACATTCCACATAGAGTGTTTTGGGAGATATCAGGTATGTATAAATTACATTTAAAAAAAATAAATTTATTTAAATTTAAAATTTACACATGTATATATATATACACACATGTTCAAGTTCATATAAGTTTTTTGCAATTACATTTATCTAGGTGTGGATAGAATATCGATGCATGGATGCAAGAGGGTAGAAAAAACAAGATCTTTGCATTGTGTTATGAGTTTAGATAGTCACCCTGGATGGACATTATACATGAGAGATTACTCTTGTTTCTGCACTAAGTGCATTGCGGGAAACTCTCATGCATGCAACAATGAAGAACTTGAATATGTTAGTAAATGGGATATGGTGCCACGATTTTTTTCAGACACATATGATGAAAATGAGGATGAAAGATTTCAAGACATTCCTTTGATTTCAATTGATTATGACCATATTTCAGGATTGGTTAGAAAAGGTACATGTGTAAGTTTTCAATAATTTAAATATTATATAAATTTAATGATCTTTAACTTGTGTAGAGACAATTCTATTTTTTTTAGAATTTTATTGTGTAAATTTGGTGTACAGGAGATGTTTTTGTAGTTATAGCAGAGCCTAGAAACATAGAAGGTGTTAGCTATTATTTACTGCGTTTCACAAAAGAGAGGAATAAGCTAACACGGCCTGAAACAAATGATGGAATGTTATTTCCCACAGGTGAGTTTGAATTTCAAATTATATATATACATTCTGTACATGTGTACATTACCTTAAAAACATTAAATATATATTGTACAAACCTTGAGCACACAAATGTTGTACACATGCACATGTATTACCTCAGGTTCATGTTTATCATGCAGGTTCTATTGTTGTGCAAGGGATATATCTAAAACAAGTCAAATTTGTTCAACATGGGATTCATTTTGTGGACTATCAAGTTGATAACAAGGTATATCAATATAGTCACCTTATAATTGCTATCACCCTACATCTTCATGCAATTCCACATGCACGTGGATGAAAAAAATGGAGACTAGATAGTGATGACCATCAAAAAATTTTACATGTTATTCAAGAGCGAGTTGAACTAGAATGTTTGAGTTAGATTATATCCATGATTTTCAAGTTCACTTGTACATGTACATATATGTTCAAGACAAGAACTTATAGTAACTTGTTTGAACTCCGGATTGTTTTAGTTACTTATAATATATGTTGATGACAAGTGTTTTAAATTTGGTTGGACACAAATTAGGGGTTGAAATACATTGAGAACCTTAAATTGAGTAGGTATTTCCAATTATATATTTGTTCCATGGAATTCAAGTACTTTTTATGTAAATAATGTGCAAACCTTGTCATAAAAAAATTCATTGGAAGAGTGATGGTGGGAGTAGAAGAAAATTTAGTGTTAGTTTCAATGATCCCCCAAATCTAGCATCTCAACAAAAAAGACAATTGGCACACAAGGAGATGTTACATGACTACATCTCAAGATGTTTCTTCTCCTATACATCCAAGAAAAATCATTGATTCATTAGTCCATGTCTTCTATATATATAAAGTGAATGTTGTCTCAATCTTCTTTTTTGTTGTAGAAAAAGAAACCTAACATATTAAAATTTGTGTCTTGTAGAATGTTGTACCAAACAAAAAATCCCAAAAGTGTCTTGTAGAATGTTTATGCTTCATATTGGTTGGTGAATAGTGAAAATGTGCACAATTCTCCTCATTGTGCATGTATTTACTTGTTGGTTGAATATATGGTTGCCCCATAAGTATTAGAGAGTGCATATGTATAAGAATATGTCATATACATTTATGCTTAAATTAAATTGAGGAATACAATGATTTGATTGGTTAACTTATGGTTGTATCAAGGAAGCATTAAGTCATATTTTTCTTTAGGATTAACACCTTTTTTTCCAAAGTTATATTTGTACCTTCATTGGTTTGAGATCTTTTGGCAATAGGATTTTGTACCATCCATAGATGTATTCATGTATAGTTGTGTACAACATTTATTTCATGATTTTAGGGTTACTTGGTTACATACATATCTAAGTTGAAATATTCCAATTTTTGCATTGAGAATATGTGGTTACATCTTTCTTTACAATAGATCTTGATGCATATCTTCTATCTTCTCTTTGTGTCTATTGGTTGTCCCATCTTAGACCCACTAAGAAAATAAAATGTCTTATTGAATACTAGGGATTCCTCTTGTTTATTATTTTATTATAAGTTACATGCATTGGATACATTTTAACCTCAATCCTACATAATTTGGTGCATAAAATCTACATGTATATTAAGATAAAGTTGATATTCACATGTCAACATAACTAAGTATTCAAAAACAATGAATCACATTTTTCACCTAATTTTACTTTTCTTAAATCATTTTCTACATTCCTCCTCTTCTTTTCTTCCATCATCTTCTATATTTCATATGAAATTTTCTCATAATTCTTCTTTTGAGAGCTAACTTGTGTATTTTTTACACAAATAATCTCTTCAGTCCAATCATCATCAACCACCTAATATTTTCTTATTCCTCCACCTAATTGAGGCATATCATTATTTTTTTCATCTCTTTTAATCCGTTCTTCTTAAGTTCTTTTTTTTAAACAATGTTATTTTGAACATCATCTTGTAAGACACTAAAATAATTTTGTCAAACCACTATTATTATTTTATCATATACCATAATTAAGATCCATTATTATTCATTATCGTCCATTAATACTTTATTAAAATTTAGTGAATTAATTCCTATTATTGTGCTTAAATGATGCATTTTATAATCATTATTGTACATATTTAAATGCTTATATGAGTATATGGTTCTATTTTTATATACATAGAAAGAAAACATTCAAGATCATATATATCCAAGGCATGCGTGTGCAAAATATTTATTGTGATCAACATGTGAATGAACTTAATTATAAAGTGGCATTCATTTCCTAAAATTCTACTCTAGAGAGATCAAATGTATATATCATATAAGGAAATGTAAGTTGTAAGAGATCATCAAATAAGCAAATGTACATGTATATTGAATATAAGTGAATGTATACATATATCATATAAACATGGAAACATATCAATATTGATCAATGTATAAACATGTAACATGTTATAAGCAAAGTTCCAAATGTATGTATATCATAAAAGCAAATGTAAGTTAGAGATCATCGAATGTGGAATACTAAATATCATCATATAAGGAAATGTCGAATACTAAAAATCATCATATATAGCAAATGTAAGTTAGAGATAATCAAATGTCAAATACTAGAAAGATCATCATATAAGCAAATACAACTAATATGCAAGGCCTAATATGAATGTCAACTCCTAGTCAAATGACCATCTGAATGAGAATGGTCCTGCTCTGATGGATGTGCTGAGCCCTGCAAATAAAATGGTGTATAAAATGTGTTAAATACATATAATTTATATTAAATATGTATCTAGATCTATGTATGTACATATACACATGTATATATAAAAATTTAAAACTCACATGTCCACTAGCATCAGATTCATCCATAGACTCACGTCGATGTGCACGATCTGGAACAAGGCTAGGAGTGACATTAGGTATGTCCACCTACAAATATATAAATTCATATATATCAGTACATGAATATCTAGTTAAATTAAAACTAAAATTTAAAAATAATTATAAAGGAATTGAAACATGCACACATACATGCACATCATCTGATATCAGATGACCTAAGTCCTTTGAAACGGCTGCCTCCACCATATCAACTATACGATCAAGCAACGAATCAATATCTGCATCCCTTTGATCTATCTCATGTCATGCCAACAATGATGAGTGGAGAGGAATATGTAGGTGAGATGGCATCGATGATAACGAACCGACACCAACCAACATCTCAGTAAAACCCATAGTCTGTGTAGCTATCGAATGATCAGATGGTGGATCCTAATGTGCACTAGTGCTGGGTTGAGAGTGATGGGATCCTGGAAGTGAACGCCCTCCATGTGCCAAACAATCTCTAACATGCTCTATACCGATCCCATATTCTGATGCAATGAAAGCATATGCCTCCAAGAGTTCCTCAGCCAAACAAAGCAAAGTCCAGCATGCCATATCTCCTGTAAGTGCCTCAAGCTTTGTGGGAGTAGGGATGCCTGTTGATGTGAAAGGATCCATGGTGGTCCACTGTGCTGAAGATGGCATGGGTCGGGGACGTCTAGACATCAAATACTGACCTACACGATCAGTAGATATCCTACTAGTGGCAGCTGCAATGTCACCTATAGTATCAATTGCTTCCTTTTGGGAAGCAATGACAACCTCATCAGCTATGGGGGCTAGAGCTGGGGTGAGAGCAGGAGACCTCTCACCAACCAATACCCTAAACACTGGGTTCGGTCTATCTGCTTGACGATAAGTGGGTCTGTCAGCAATCCTGCCACGCCCCTGACCAGCATATGGTGGAATGTCTAGGTAGTTGAATTTGAGGCCCAAATGGACCTTAGCATACAACTACTGAACAAAATATAATGGAATCTGGTCATTGTTTGGGTATTGACCATGTGCTATGAGAAATCATGGGTAGATCAATGAGGCCATATCATGATCAACACATCTAGTGACCTGGTATCCCCTGACCTTACGTGTATTTTGATAAAATGGAAAACAATTGGTTTTTATCATTTCTTTGGTCACACTATCCTGTATTTGTTTAAGGGGAACCTCACCATGTACTTCTTCCCGCATGCGGGAAAGAATAGCAGCTACTCTATTTGGAGAAAATGCACTTGTCCTCTCAAGTTCATCTCTTAGTTTTTCAAGACTATGCAATATTAACATGCATGGTTCAAAATATATCTCGGGGTTTATATTTTGCACTAATGAGTCTTTCAATTTATTAATCTCATTATTGGTATTTTCAAACAAAGATTCTAGAGGTGGAGCATCTACATTATCCATGTTATGTATGTATGTGTACCTAAAGGAGCAATGAGACCTTAGTTTAAATAATATATCTAGATATAAGGAATAGAAATCTAAAACAGTTCTAATAATTCATCTACTCATCAATAATATTTCCATACCATTAGTTCACAAAACATGTTCAACATCTATCATAGTTTTTCATTTAATCAAAACATTCACATTACTAGATTGCACAAAAAACATAATCTAAAACAATTATAAAATTTAAATTTACAAGTGTGCGTGTGCACTCTAGAACAAAATGTGTCATTAAAGACAATTTAAAAAACATTGATAAAGGTTGCATCTAAGATTTATTTCCTACAACTAGTAATAAAGGGAAAACATTATTACTTAACATTGAAAATAAAAGTGTTGAACATGAAAGGGAAAATGTTGCAAAATGTTATGAAACACCTAGAGTGAAAAGAGTAACATCATAGAAAAATAAGAATTCAAATTTAGAAATATTTTTGAATAATGTAGAAATGAACCCCATGATATTAAAATTATACTCCATGATCCAATTGTTGATAATATTAATAAAATTGATAACACACATAAAAAAATGAAAGTCATTGTATCTCCAAGTTACATAAGAAGAGAGAGGACCTTTCCAAATTAGAATACTAACCAAAGTTTACAAGAGTGTGGTACAATTAAAATACCAAATTTATCTAAGAACTTATTAGATTTATTTTAATGTGTTAGATACAATGATTGTAATTTTTGTAAAAATCATGTTTAAATGAGAAGCGTTTATAATGCGGTGGGTTATCAAATTTTATATCATGTACCCATTATGGAATAAAAATGATCTTGGAAATAAAATGTTTGAGAAAAAGAGATATGAGATAGTAAAATACAATTTGAAGAGTGGAGGTGAAGATTCTAGATGTGAGTTGGTCACAAGAGAAGCACTGCTAATTTTATTTATGATTTTAAGAATATTTTTTATAAGTATGCAATACATAGCCCCTATTCTTGATGGTTAGATCAACAAGTCAAGGTGTGCAAGGATTTTTCCTAATTGGAACTATTATAGATCTATAGTCAATTTTATATAAAATTACACATTGCAGCCACAAAAAGAAGTTGAATCATATTAATATTACAATTCTATTCAGATAAACTATTATTGTTCACATCACATATAAGCGTGCCCCTAATAGTAAAAAACAAAATAAGAAGATAGTTAGGGAGCACAATTTTTACATGTTAGTGATGATCAATATCATTCGTCATGGTATGTACAATATTGTTTTCAATAATTTTTTGAGTTATTACAAGAAAACATTGGTATTATAAAGGTTCAAAAAATCAATATTTGGTCAAATAATTATACTGATTAACTCAATTTAATGCTTGTGTATTCATATTGGTTTAGTAGAATACATGCAGAGAAGGTTATACCTTGTATTTGGATTTTTTTAAAAGGTGGGCTACCTTCTTCATGTGGAGGAATTGTGTGAATAATGTCATTATGTGGTTCATTGTACGAAGTTTTCTCTTGATGAAGAATAAATAAATATTTAGTAGAATAGTAACTAATATAATCTACAAAGTGCATAGTGTGATGTTTTGAAGTTCAATATATTGTACATAAGATTTAGTGGCATGATAGGAGGTGAAGGGATAGAGAGATTTGGAAATGCTAGAGGAATTTTATTGTTAAGTTGTACTATAGCAAGATCCACAAGAATAGGACCCTAGTTGGCAATCTTGTGATCCTCATAACTTAAGTACATTAATTCATTTATTGAGCTATTGAAGATATCTAGTTCTTTTTTTTTTTTTTTTGATAGTTGTAGCAAAATTTATTGATTATCTCTATGTTATGGTTCTATTTTTCTCTCTTTCAATGATTTTGATTATGTAAGAACAAAAAATGATTAGAATAAATTCATTAAGACTACTAATCTGGATAATTTCACATATGCTTCTATAGAAATGGCGACTTTATATATTTTGAAATGTGTTTACTCTATATAATGATGTATGAGTCATTTTCTTAATCTTGGGGATGTAGTGTATGAGAGTCTAGAATTGGATCCAAGATGGCGATTTTGTGTGATGAGAAGTGCCTTAGATCCTATCATCACGTGAGGTCCACTAAAAGAATGTTCTTAGTTTGAACACTATTTTTCTCTCTTTACAAAACCAAAATATATTGGGAATCATGAAAATAGTGGTTAGTACACTAGAATATCAATCAAGAGAGGCAAGTACATCAATCCCACAATAGTAAGTATGCTCAAAATTTGACTCATAGAATATGATGTCATTATAGATTTCATTATCTAAAGTTTTCTCTTTATGAGGAATAAATAGAGAATAATTGGAATAACTTGCCTAATGTAATGCACAAAGTACAGATAACTTGATGTTTTGAAGACATGGATATCTTAAAATTTTAATTGAATTATTTTTTGTAGAGGATGTGGTGTTGGGTATTTTTCTTGCAACCATCTAGATATTTAGACTAAGGGGGAGAAAAATTAGAGTAGATAGAATGACTTGGATAAAGCCTCCTCTTCTTTGAGGCTTACTAAGTTTGGAAGTTTATTTCCTATAGATCTTAAATATAGGAACACAACTAATTTAGTATATAAGAGGTCTCTAATTTGGTAGTTAGTTCAAATGATGTGAAGTTCTAGATATAAGCAAGCTACTCATCCCTATATATATATTATATTGTGTTTATCACAATAATAATTTACCTAATATTTATATAGTATCATATAAAATCCTATACAAATACTATGTATTGAATAACACTCTCTAGAGATTTAATAGCTTTATATTACTAAATTTATGGATGATGGAATAAAACCTACTTCACTAGATAATATGACACTAACATACATATTTTTATTTTCTTTCTAAATGAATAGAATGTCCAACCCTCAACTATCAAATTTATCTTGAATGCATGAAACCTTAATGAATTGAATAAAATACTAACATTCAAATCAGTCTAATGCACTTGGATTTATCATTTAGAGCTTACACTCTCAAATTCCCTTTTACCCCAATGATGCACCCTAATTGATAATCCACAATCAATTTAAATTCCCCACATTATTTTAGAAATTTTTCTCATCCTAGCATGAACTACATAGTGTAACATAATTTTATAGCATGTCTTAAATGCAAACTAATAAATAATTAATATAAAGAACAAAAAACACAAACTCAAAGATTCCATGAATCCATAAAAAAACTTAAATAAAAATGGAGGTCCATAATACACAATTATAATAAAATGTTTCTTATATGACCTTAATAAAGGACAAATCATCGAGATGTTGAGATTAATGTATCTATATGACCTTAATTTTTTTATAAAAATATAAACTTGGCCAAATGTTTGACTCTAAAAGATAGGAAAAGTATTCACCTAGGTGTTGGGGTTTGTGGGAGTATGAAATAATATACTAGGGAAAAATAAGGTCGAATCCTCTAGCTTTATATATTTTTATTTTTTGGAGAATGAAAAA
Organism: Sequoiadendron giganteum; assembly: GCA_007115665.2. NCBI lineage: Eukaryota > Viridiplantae > Streptophyta > Pinopsida > Cupressales > Cupressaceae > Sequoiadendron > Sequoiadendron giganteum. The sequence continues at coordinate 426,548,140 of CM021100.1, forward strand.
ATGATGTTAGTAGGTATGTCTCAATAGGTAGTTACTCTAAAAATTGATGATGTTAGCATCATATAAAGATGGCATTATCATGATTTTGACATTGTGAAATAAAAGATGGATAAAAATTTAGACGCATGGAATCATTTCTAGAACTCTAAAACACAAGATTTTTTTTTACTAGTAGAGGATGAAGATAATAGGGGTTAGAAAGGGATGGTACTTAAGGATTGGAAAGACTAAATTCTCAATACTACAAGGAGTAAATACAAATAATAAGATTGTGAAGTTGTTCGGGAATGATTGAAATGACATGATGGTTGAGAGATGAAAAAATTGGTGCAAAAATACTTATAGACATTTGGATTAAAATGGATTGGGATTTTTAAGTTTAAAAGGGAGTGGTATGGTAGGATATAACCAAGTCTAAAATCCTATAAAATATAACACTTGAATACAATAGAGCTAAGAGGGGTCAAAGAATATGGAGACAAGAATGGTTTGAATGGAGGGTCAAGCCAAACACTCTAGAAATAGAAAATATTCTAGGTCACTAAGAAACACTAAGGATTGGATTACTAGCATGACAACTGCAATAAAATTGAAGTCCAATAGAATCCATACTTAAGATAAATTTAACAAAGGTTGAAAGTGGATTATCAAGATTAGTTGAAAGATTATACTTTGAGGATGAAGCCCAATAGACCAATGGAAAAAGAAAAATGGAGATGGTAGAGATGAAATATTGGTATGCAAATCCATCAAAATAACAATATGGTAATTGATAGAAATTCATGAAAATGACCAACACAACTTCACACATAGGATATTTTTTTAATTTTTAGAAATTGAAGCATCTTGAACTTGTAGGGGACATCACCGAGTAGATATTTGAAAAGAATTTAATAGAGGAAACTATAATAAAAATTCAATAGCCATTCTACCTCTTCCTTACTCAATCACCTTAAGTCTAGATTCCTTCATGATTTATTTGTAATAAGCCTCTTATAATCACATGTAGATTCTTCATTTTAAGGTGCAAAGATGTATTTTAACTAGTATTTAAATATATATAATGAATTTGTTGAAAATGCTTTAAAAAATTTCAAACAAATGCAATTGAAATGGCGAATTTTGCAGCAAATATGAGGTAGAAAACCTGAGATGATGTGTTGGAGGGTTCGCTCGAAGGTAAAGGTGAAGGTGAGTGTTTGCTTTGCACGCTTTGTCTTTGCACACACCCTGTTCACCGGCCATTGTTCTCTGCTCAGTAAAAATGACAGGGATGAGGGTTTGTTTTTTGTTTTGATCTGTGTTAAGGGGTTTCGACCAAACCCTAGTTCGACCGAACCCCTTTATTTTATTATTAAATTGCATAAGTCAATGGGGTTTGGCCAAACATATGGTTCGGTCAAACCATGGGGTTCGGTTGAACCCACATAAAGGTTCGGGCGAACACTTGGGTTCGGCCGAACCCCTTCACTTTGTGAAAAAGGGAAAATCGACTTTTCCCTTCCTCCACAAAAGTGTTCACCACTTATGTGGGTTCACCCTTGTATTACTTAATAAAGCTGTTACAACATGCCATTCATGTCAAAATCAACTCTTCTTACCACAACAAGGTTGGTTTCCAATTTGACAGGTTCATCTTTTGATTCCTGTACCAACTTCTGAAGGAATTTGGAAACTTATACTTCTACATGAGGAGACAATTTCATCTTGTAAACTATTCCAAAGTACAAAACAAATAGAAATCATATAATCTGCATGATAGTTATAGCTTGCTAGATGCTTGGTAGCATCTAAAAAGTTTAAGTGAACTAAGAAAAATAGAGAGGCCTTGAACTTCATTTTTTCATTTTTTAGTTTGTTGCTCTAAATATCTCACAATATTTACAAATTGGTTGCTTTCTTTCTTTCTTGTTCAAATAAAAAATAGATACATTTGTATAGAGTCAAGATGAATTCAAGAACTTCAGGTAACAGATATACCATAACTTCTTTTATAAGACACTAGCATCTAAGGTCTAAAATCTATTTCTGAAACTTGGCAAAGGGAAAAATACATCTTTATGAAGTAGTATTCAAAAATTATAATTGCTAAATGGCTCTAACTATCCACTATAAAAAATTCTCAATTCTTTGTTCAACCCTCTAGGCTTGAATCTTGACAACTATTTCACTCTGCAACTATCCCTATGCCTTTGATATTATCTAGTTATGGCTCCCAAATCTATTGAAAATTGATCATTAGGGTTAAAATTGAAACTTTGCAAATATAATCTTTGTCCAAATCCATCAAGAATTTTCCATCAGTTATAAACAATTCCCTTATAAAGAATTTGTGAAGTCAGGTCTAAAATCTGGAAATGAAATTTGATGAGATGTTGCTTTAAAATATGATTTTCAATCCTGGAAGTACAAATCTAACTTCACAAATGAATTCTGGAAAAAGGCAATGACTACCCTCAACCACCTGATATCTTCTTGAGTTTTTTTTTATTTTCGACCCAAGAAAATCGTTGAGCAAAACACTGTCGCAATAAATAGTCGAGCTCATTTTTATTTGAGCCAGCCACAATTTAACTTTGCAAGTCCATCAAAATTTTGGCGAAAAATAAGGTTTGTCGAAATTTCGACGAACATCGGGGATAAAAAAATTTTAAAATGCAAATTTCGCACAAGTGCCTGACGATACATCTGATTATATAGCTTTCGTCGGACATTTTCATCTAATTTTGCAATCAAATGAGTTAATGATGATAATTGATAAAAGGTGAACCTAAACTAGACACATGAGTTGTAGGCCCAACCTAAAGATAGGATAGATGAGAGGTATGATAAGCTCAAGACATCTAAAAATGAGACTAACAGTCTACCCAATAGTATGATAAGATTCCTAATCTCAAGACACAAAGATGATGCTAAAATGAAGCTAAGATGTGATGGATGTGAACTAGGACTATGCAAGATAACCTAAGGTGAATGATGAAATGTTGTGAATGGATTGACTGAACCTAAACAAGTCTCTGATCTGAGTGTATAGTCACAGTTTGTAAGGAAACTAAAATTTGGATGTACACATATTTCCCCAAAAAAATAATTCTGGCAATTATGGTGTTTCAAGCCATAGATGTGGTGCAGGGCCAGTCAATTGTGGTGCAAGACTGATCAATTATGGTACACAGATAAATACAAATTTTTGGCTTCCTAGGATCTCTAACGATTATGTTGTTCTGCTAAACAGTTCAGATGTTATACTTTTTGGCCCTAATTTAATGTTTTTCTACTTTTTACAAGTTTAGCTTTGATCATAAAACATAAAAAACACTTAAAAATAGATTTGGTTGATTCTGATTCCTTAACTTTTGGATAAGTAAGTATGTTTGTAACTTTTCTTCCACAAATCTCACTTGTTCTTGGTTCACAAACAATACAAGCGAGCACAGCCTATGAAATAATTGGGTTTTTCTAATAAAGTGGGCTTACCTCACCCTTGAAATAGTGAATCTAAATATTCATCCAAGGAGTGGGTGAATAGGGTGTATCAAATTCATGTACCACCTTCATACCTTTGTCCTTGAAAGAGTGTAAACTCTAGCAAGACACCTTACTTACACCTCAACCATGGATAGATGTGGTAAGTACCTTTAGTGTATGACCCACATCCCTTTCACCACAATGAGAGATGAAGAAATAATTTTTAATCTCTAAAACAAGAAGTTTCTAATGACTCAATGAACATTGTTGGTACAACATCAAGTGTGAGACACTAAATCCTCTATTCAATTGGTTTTGGTCTATATACCCACAACAAAGTTGACACACATGGTGTACGTCACTGAATAGTGTTACTAACTTTTTCCTTCACACCTTTAATATAGCCCACCTAGACACACGCTTTGAGGTCATTCCCTTGAGTTCTCCATTAGGATTTGTCTCAAAGGCATGCCTCTCTAAAGAGATTGATATGTGTTTCTCTTACACTCAAAATCACACAAAGCTCAAGGGGAGACGATACACACACACCAATCTAGGATTAACACATGCAAGTGCACAAGACACAAAAGACACTTGTTCTTTTTAACCACCAATTCTAAATGTTCCTAATTTAGAAATCACAAACACACAATAGAACCCTACAAGAAATTGGATTAGTATTTTAGATCAAAAGGTATTCTCCCAATGATTTCCACAAGCTAAAAATACGATATTATTAACATAGAAAACCTCAGTCCTAATGATTGGAAAAAGTAGAAAATGAAAAACTTAGATTTATACCCTCTTTTTACTATGACAATCAGTTGCAATGTATAGTGGCTTAGATGCATCACAATAATGCATTGCAAGAATAGACAATTCCAGTGTACAAAAATATGACCAACACATGGCTAAATGATTGTGGTGTAGAAACCTAAAGCTACCAAAAACACAAAGATTTGATAAAAAGTAGCAAAATTGATGGTGTGGATGATATAAGCAACCTGTTAAAAGCTTAGAATTATAACTAGCAGCCAAGAAAATGATATAAAATAGTAATGATTGGAGAAAATTGAATTTTGCAAAATGCCAGTTGCATGTATCATTCTAGGTGACGATTACGATGCAAAAAAGTTTAGATGCATAGTGTCATACAACAATTATAACTTGTATGAAGGCTTGATTGCTTCTTTCTACAAATCAATTGCATCGAACTTGAAGACCAAAATTTCTCTAAAATTCAAAAAAAATTGGATAGTTCACGTTAGGTTCACCAAATGTAGATAGAGAAATTTCAGGGATAATAAGCATGAATAAATAATAGTAACCAAAAAGCTATTCAATTCATGCTATAAAGACCCTAATCCAATAATGAAGCAAAAATGACAATAGAAATTCAAATATGAAAGCAATAATACTCTATCTCTATGTCATAGTTGATTAACGCCATTGCTCTTCTCCATTTTTCTTTATGTGTTCTCATAATAATGTGCAAGATCTCAAGATAGCATGAACGATATGAATAGAAAAATTTCAAAGATTGTGTTTAACCTCAAAATAAATTGAAGGCCTGCTTTTATAGAAATCCTAATTCAAATGAAGGTCTAGGATTGAGATATGATCTATGAAGATTAATGGATGAGATTAATTGAGAAGAAAAGAGATAAGGATGGACCAAAACTCGAGGAATTAGTTGAGATTTAGGGCTTTGCTAAGAATAAATTTAAATTAAATAGTGATAGCAATTATTTAATCTAAAGGAAGGAAACGAATAATTAAAAAATTAAAAATAATTATTTAATTATAGAAGAAGGTGGGGTGTTAAAATATTAAATAATTAAAATAGTTATTTAATAAAAATGGAGGAAAATGATAAATAATTAAATAATAAAATATAATTATTTAATTATGAAGAGAAATAACTAATTAATAATTAAATAATTAAAATAATTATTTAATTATAGAAGAAAGTGGAAATAAATAATTAAATAAATGTAATTTATTTAATTAAGGACATAAAAAGATAATTAGTGATGTAATTTAAATAAAATAAATATTTATTTAAATTAATCTAAAGATGAATAATGATAAAATGAATGAATTAATTTATAATTATTTAATTAATTAAAGAAAATGACATTAAGAAATAATTAAATAATTAAAACTATTTAATTCTACAAAGAAAGAAAGTGAATTAATGATAAAATGTTGCTTGCATATTGGAACGATTTTCATATCTACAATACTAAATATTTTTTGAGTCACATAAATTGACATAGATGTTAATTATTACCTTTCATGATGATGGGTTGAAAATAAACATGTAGACTAATGTGTGGGACTATTAATTCTATTTTGTTTGATATGTGGGTTCATTTATCTTAGAGGATTGTGTCTTTTTTAAAGAAAGAAAATATTTCTATAATGAATCAAGGTCTAATACAACTGATGGGAAAGAAGGTGGTAAGGGTGAAAGGAAGCTAAGGGATGGTGGATGAGGATGTGGATATTATCTCTAGGCTAAATAAGTTAATGATGTAGAATCAAACTTGGAGATTTGTAAATCATATTGTCAATCAAGTCAAGAAATCTTAGATATAAATTTAGATGTGAAGGATATGGGTACTTGTGTAGGAGATGGATGAATATGATGATAAGGAAATCTATGAGGCCATGAAGAAAGTTTTGTTGGATCCAAGATAGTTTATTGGCTATCACAATATCTTTATTGTTGTATAATTTCTCTAAATTATGTCTTTTAAATTTCTATAGCTACCAACATGTTTCTACTTAATGAGAATATTGATAGAAATCAAATTTATGGTAAAAACCAGATGGATTATATTTTGGAAAATATCAACTTGATATTGTGGAACCAAGGTAAGTTATTCAAACCTTATATAATCAGTTGGGAAATATTCTTCACGCCAAATTTTAGGGGAGCATGTATTTGAAGACAATAACTAGAATGTTTTGTAAAGTCCTTATCATTAATCCTTGGTTGAAGTGAAGATTGAATCCTATTTGTCTAGTTTTTAGTGATAGGTTTTCTATGGTCATTATATACAAGGATTGTACTAACACCATGTTAAATGAATGATCATAGAATAATTGTACAAAAATATGTTAAATGTATTTTTTTAATATAGTATTAATAGATTTATCAATCTATTATTTTGATTAATGGGAAAAATAGGTTTTTGGGGGCATCAAAACCCCTTACAAACAGGTTTTGAAGGGATCCGAAACCCTATCAAAATAAATCTTCAAATAGATAAATCTATTGTTAAGTTGTAGTATATGTTAGGTTTTGATAGGGTAATCAATCTTCCTTCAAGAATGGACTAGCTGAATTTCATCTTATCAATATTGAATGCTTATTAGTCATTTTTGTGGCTCTTGGCTACCTAAACTAGGCCTTTTTACTATACAATTGTAGCATTTTTTTATTTTGATTATTGGATATTTTGAATTGTATACATATAATCTACACATATTATTTTCTCATAAAATAATTAAAAATATCCAATAATAAACTTACAACTTATGAAATTTAGAGAGATGAAGAAAGACATTGTAATAACATTTAAAAATGTTATGATATATAGATTATTTTTTATACTCACTAATATGGAATTTTGAAAACATTAGCAAGCCTAACGAATAAGAAATATTCTCTATATAGATAAAATTTTGAATTTTAAAATATAAAAACTAAATATGTTAGAATTTATGCTCATATGCACATAGAACAAAGCAAAAAGTTTTCACAAATACAAATTAAGAATGTAGACAACTAGGGATGATATATCATCAATGGAGAGGTAGAAGGTTTTGAAAATGACCAAGATTGGCTGCCACATATTAAATCTATGGAAACATCTATGAAGTATTACTTACTCAAATATGATATTTAATACTGATTACAATGCTAAAAAGTTGAATCTATTTCACATAAAAAAAATACAAATAAATTATATTAATTTTAAAGTTTTATTTTTAGTATTATTATTTTCCTTTTGAATTCTTAAATTGATGGTAAATTCTACCTAACATATCACCCAAACTGTCATCACCTTGTTCTCAACTTTAAGTTGACATAAATATTAAATTATAACAAGTTCTACTAGCATATATTACTAAATAACATTGAACCATATCATGAGTCAATGATGTGATGTGAGATCACAATTATTCTATCATTAATTAATACTTCAAAATATTTGATGGAAGGTTTAGCTAGCGGTTGGTGTTACAATATACATTTTGCAAGCATGTGAATCCACTGTTGATGTTAGACTGCCTTGTGTTGTTCCTAGAAGATTTGAATGCTGAAACAACATAAAATCATAAAGTTACATTAGTTTAATTTGAACTCTAAGCATATCAAATAAAAAGGTATATAAATTAAACACAATAATAAATATTATATCATAATAGAAGTTTATTTTTATGTTTGAATAAAGTGTGGGTCAAAGTTTTCTTACATTCCATAAGCCTCTAACCTCAACAACCCTTTCATAAGAGAAACCAATATCCTTCCATTTGACAGTTATAGAAGCTCTATCAGAACTTCTATTCCATAAAATAATAGTAACTCTCCCATTTGACAATGGTCCAGCCCATACCTATATATATTTAATTAAAAAAATCCAATCTTTTAATTTAACTTTAAAATCAATTTGATATATCTTATGTAATTTATTCGATAAATTTAAATACCTCAAGATCCCCTTCCTTGCTCACTTTCTTTCCTTGTACGCCTAAAGAATCTAGAAAAAGGCCAGAAAAACCATATGATCAACACAAAGACAAGACAAACTTATTAACAGGATTTCATAGGAAAATTATTTTAAAATATTTTAGTTCCCAACCTTGGTTGACCTTAATGACCTCCTCATTGGTTATAATCTCTAAAGTTTCAGCGCTCATAGACCTTACATCACAACCAAGGATCAAGGGTGCCTACAGATAAGAGTACAATTGAAATGACCATTAAAATAAAAAATTCAAAACAAACCCAATTTATATGTTGCAATTTACATGCTAATCACCTTCATTAAAGCCCATATACTAAAGTGGGATCGATATTCCTGTGTGTTCATGTTACTATTCCCAACCTCTAACATGTCAGGATCTGATTCATCAATTCAAGAACATGTATCAATACAGAAAGAGCTTGAATGGTGTATGGTAATATTACATTATCCTAATACCATTAGATATTTAACTTACCATTCCATCCACCAGGGCCTGCATAAGTAGCCCACTTATCATTCTGGTCAGCTGTAGATGTCATGCTGAAAATAAGCAATTAGCTAGTGAGAATTAACATCCATTGTAAAATATATATAAAAAGATGTTGTCTTCTCTGCAATCAAATCTATAACAATGACCTTTCATGTGTGTTTAATACCTGTCCCAATTGTCTTGTATATCTCCTGTAGTTCTCCAACTATTTGCAATCTTAGCACCCCAAGTTGCAGGGTCTTTTTCGCCCCTAATTTTGTTTATATCCAATGTGAAACAAAACCCATAAATACCTTAATATTTTCTATAAAAGCAAAACAAACATTCTTATATGGTTAAAGAAATTCTTTCTTACCATTCACACAGTGAATAGAAAATAGGGCGGTATGTTTTGCTGAGTGCTTCGCTCATTGTTCTGAATCTGATGTTTTCAAACATGTTTAACAGTTCTAAATATTGATAAGTAAGAGATATTTTTCACAGCGAGTCAAATTGTGATATTGCTATCAGGATTCAACTATATAGTTTTACGAATCAAACTCATTGACCCATATTTCATGAACAATGATTCATAAAAAACCTCAATAAATATCAAAAACATTTACCTCTCCTTAATGTCTTTGCCCCCATCGTTACAATTGTCATATTTCAAATAGTCTACTCCCTATTTTATTATTTTTCAACGGCTTTTCCCATTAGTATTATTAAAGGAACATAAAAAAGGAAAAGATGCTGCGTTAGGATCCTCATACTAGGTAAGAGATTCAATTCTAATGATAGTAATGTTTTACCCATGAAGCAAAAGTTTTGGCATCTTGCTCCTCATACCCAAGAGAGCCCGGCTGAGTTTCGGCGCATGTCATGTATCTGAGAAAACAAAAGCAACGTCAATATGAATACACAAATACACATAGAATATGTGGTTAAACTAATTACCACATTTAATCACTGAAAATAGTTGTATACAGTCTTTCCAATTCCAAAAGTCTGCAATGTTATATACTTGTTAACATAGATCTGTTAGGGCTAAGATGCATGTATTATTTTCTCACCCAGCATCTGAATATATTCCAAACTTAAGTCCCTTGGAATGAACATAGTCTGCCAATGCCTTTATGCCAGAAGGAAATGTAGTAGCGTTGGCAACAAGATTACCCTGACCAGGTGGAAGGGTTTTAGTTTCATTACATCAAAAAGTACAAATATAATTCTAATAATTCTCAATTGTTAATAATGCACCTGAGAGTCTCTGTTCAGGTTGGCCCAGCGGTCATCTTAGTTGACAAAACCAGACAAACATTAGTAACGGCTAATTTGTCAAGACATATATACAGATAATAGAACAGTTTGTATATCTGACCTAAATTCACATACTCGTATCCCAGCTTTAATAATCCACAGGATACCATTGCATCAGCTGTATAATGCACACAGATCAATATAAGTATTTTTTCAAACTGGGCAGGAATTTCAGAAGTCCTAAAGTATTCTTCACCAATTGTACTCTGCTACCACTAACAAGAGAAGTTCATGAAAATGGTTCACTTGCAGAAACTATTATAACTTTCATGGTAAGAAGTTCAGAACACTGCTATTGAGAATCATAGTATGAATAATACCTGATTCACGAATAATCTGTTCATTAATCCCGACAGGGAAATGGTTATAATTGTTCCATCTAACCAAAGAACAGAAACACATCAATCATTGTATCAGAGTGTATACATGCATCAGCAAATGATAAACATTATACCCCATCTGAGGCGTCTGACCAAGCCCACTGAATCCTAAATTTTTCCTCCTTGTATGAGCCGATTCTGCCTGACAGCATAAGAGTACAAAAAGCAAAACCCACATTGTCTCCATGTTTTGCAGTGTGCTCAAAACAGAGAAATTCTACGGCAAATTTTGATTGTGTTTACTTAGAAAAGACTTTGGGTTTCAAGTATACAACTGTTTTGAGCTATTCCAGCGTATCTAATTTTGTGGGGTCATCTGGATAACGTCAATTCATATATTGGGCATGGAATCGGTTATGAGACAATGGCAAGATGACAAAACGAGACTGTGAAGACGATCTTGTGCGAATCTCAGTGCCCATTTTAAGGGTCGATGTTTTCCTAAAGAAGAAAATCCAAAAATAATGTGTCAAATATGTTTGCAAGTGATGAGCATAATTGAGCTAATATGTAATGTGCTATGTTACTTGAAATGAGAGATGTGATAGTAATGAAATACAGAGGAAAATGATATTTGAAAATTTTATATATATATTTAGAATTAGTATTTTAAGATTTAAATTTATTAAAGAAAATAAAAGTATTTAATGATATTTTATTTTATATTTTATAATTAAAAATAAATAAAAATGATTTATTAAAAGTAATTTTTATGAGAATAATAAATAATCTTAAATATTAAATTTTAAAGACAATTGTTATCATCCATAATATTTTGATTTTGAATTTTAATTATATTTTTCTATGAAGAATTAGTACATTAATTCTTCAGATTTTTTATGTTTAATTTGTAGCTTTTTATGTTAAAAACTATCAATTGTCCTTTATTTCTGTTTAGTCCATTTATTCTTATTTAAGGACCCTATCAATGAATTCATTCTATGATCCTCAGTTATCCTTTTTGTTTCGTTGTCATACATTGATCTCTTATGGGTATTCCTCTAGTTATCCCTTGTCAACTCTAGGTGCCAATTACTTAGAAGGAGCATGAGATAGGTCCATTGAATCTCATAAATTTGCATAATCCCATCAATTACCTATTCTTGACCATCCATATTTGGACCTAGCTGCCATTTTTGATAGTAGCCCCCATATTTTGTAGTGAGGTGTAGAATAATATTACAAACAACATTTTTTTGTCAATTGATTATAGATTACCAAGATAGAAGAAAATTAAAAAAGAAAACTAGGAATTTCGGAATAAGCACTGAATGTCACTAAGGTCACAGACCAATATGTAATGCCTCTCGCATTTGCAATCTTTACTACATGTTTTTTTATTTTTGATTAAGTAAGTGGCATTTACAGAGTGTTGTACCCTTACACAACGAGCCTCAAGGGTCAAAAAAGATCAAGTTCATAAAACTAACTGAAAGCCAAAAAAGGATAGAAACAATAAAACAATAGCACATCGACCATAGATAGACATCAGAGACACAAAACATAGACCTAGGCAACAACTAACTGGCATTGTCCCAATTTTTGAACAGGAGGTCCACAACATTGTTCCCAACCCATTCTTGATTCTCCTAGGTATTATTGCCCTCCAACTCTTCTTTGATCACCATGGATAGGGTGCTAGTCACAAAATGACCCAACTTCATTGTGAAGCAGGCCAGGCCTCTGAATCTTTTATCAAGCATGTCCATCTTCTTTTTCAGCGCACGAAGCTCCTCACCATTATCCGTAGTCCTCGCTAAGCTCAGCTTCCAGAGGGTGTGAAGACTGATAGGCCGAGTTCTCTTTCAAAGTTTTGTTATTGTCTAGGATAGAATGGGGCCCTTCCACATTTTCTTCCTCTTCCTCCTCAGTCTCCTCTTCCTTATATTCCTTGTTGTTTGTTTGCTCCTCCTCCGAGTCCTCAAAAATCTACCTTTTTTTGTTATTTTTCGCTAATCTCCCAAACCTTCAGATGGTAGTCTCCCCTCTAGTCATGACTATGGCCTCCACAACCATGTCACCTTTAGAATCTTTCCCCACAATATTTTTCCCTTTTCCCTCTTTCACCATCAACTCCAACAAACCTTTTTTTATCATCTTTTCCTTTTTTCTTTCGGGTGGCTTTGTAAGCAGACTTGGCCAGGGTGGCCTTGAGTTCACACAAGCTAGCCACGACACTTTTTTGCACATTACCCACACCGCCCTTAAGTTTTTTAGCAGCATGTTTGGGTTTGGGGTTTTCAGTAGTACCCAGGTTGGGTTTTCTAGAAGGGCTTTTTGATTCAGCAAGGGAGATATTTGTGATAGCCAGGGATTCAATCTTTTCAATACAGATAGCAAAAATGGCTCTAGGAGGACATAAGGTCAAATGAAAATGTTAGAGCCTCAAGATAAGCCCCTAATGGAGAGGTAGAGGCAGAATGTCATTCGGGTTAAGACTGGTCATTTCTTTGCATTTTTCAATCGAATTCTCCAAGTCCATGAGTACAAAAATGGAAAAATAAGTAGAATTTTGTGCCTAAGATGATTCAGTAGGGGAAAATGATAGAAAAAGTAGGTTTTAGACCTACCTTCAAGCATGACATACTTCATAAGGGATAAACACACCTGGTCCCAGGGTTGCGGAAGGGCCTCCCATTCAAAGTCCGACTAGTTGTAGACCAGCTCTTCGTTCCCCACTAAAAAATATTTCATACTATCATTGTCTAGAGTTCGAGTATGCTTTAGATATTTCTTCCTTGTGCACTGCATCCCAATAGCTTGTGTTGTCACCTCTTCACTGACTTCAAAATAAATGCCACCCAACATAACCCTTCAGTCCTTTCAGGAATTTGTGAAATTGGCCAAACAGGTTAGGGTCATGGCCCACAAGAATCTCCATGAGAGGAGCAAGGCCACCCTTGCAAATATGCCAAACCAAAGGATTCTTACGGAATTCTCCATAATTATCAAACTTAGTTCAAACGCGATCACCACCCATGATATTAACCTGCACAAGAAACCAGAGAACTTGCAAGAATACAAATTTAGAAACATCGATAGAGCAATAGGCTTTCTTCACATTGTGGATATTAAGGCAAAGAGTTCATCGTTGGATAATCACGCTAGTGTGCAGATCACACACATGAAGGGAAAGATTACCAATCAAAGACTTAATGATATCATTAATGTGAATCTTAAGGTGATTGTGGCTAGCTAAGCAGAAATTGATGGGTAAGCAGGGTTTCTTGGCCATAATGCAATTGCACAAAAAACTAGGTAGGGTGGTCACTTGGCTAATTTTAGAAATTTCAATGTAAGCATGTTTAGAAGTCAGCACTAAACTAGCAGGATCAAAGGCACTAGAAAGGAGCTTTCCCTCATTATGAATTGTCACATCTAAATCCATAACCACAGTCTTAAGGAGGGAATGATGAATTAAGATAATCCCAAAGAGAAGATATCTTAGAGTACGACCCCTCAAAATCATAATTGTCATGTACATTTCAAATCCCTTTGTAGAGCCGCCACCATTAACCACGTGACTAACCTTTAAATTTGAATTTCTCCACTTGTAGGCCACCCCAGCATTAGAACTGGTCCACCAGGCCCAAAGAACAACCAAGTGGACCCTCCAAACGACACCCATCAACCGAAGATTTGAAATAATCATAATAAATGGGTGTTTTTTTCTTTCAAGATGAGATCTTGAAGTGGTAAATTCCCCATATTTCTCCAACATTTAGAGTAACCCCAATAGGTACCATAATTAGCCAACACATCTACCACTTGGTTACCCCCCCTAAAAATGTGTGTCACTTTTTTAACTCTTAGCTTGGATAAAAGAAACCTTATATCCAATAGAATATCCTTCATACTCCACCCAATCAGTTTGCTAAGATTCACAACATTAGTGATGGGCTTGGAGTCCCCTTCAATGTGGAGGTTCACAATAACCAGAGAAACAACAATTTGAAGGCCCATTAGTAGTGCACGAGCCTCTACAACAATTTGAAGATTGGAAACCAATACCTCCCTCAAACCCAACAACCAGTTCCCCCCTAGGGCCTCTAATCACTCTCCAATGCTAGCCTTGCCTGGGTTGCCCTTAGCAGCCCCATCAAAATTAAGTTTGAAGCAGCCTCTGTCTGGAGGCTCCCATTTGGTGTTTTTCCTGGCTAGGGATTTAGTATTGTCAAATGAGCTAGCATCTAATTTCTAGTGCTAGGCCTTGGCCATTCTTATTTCATAATCAAAATTTCCCTTCTTCGGAGGTTTCCCATTGAAGAGTGAGATATTTTCCTCAATAAGTCAGAAACTGATACCAAAAACTTCCCTAGAACTCCTCTCAATATTTTTGAAGACCCTGTCATTTATTTCCTTCCACAGACACCAACCAATAATAGGAGGGACCTGGTCCCAAATTTCTCTAGGCAAGGAGTGGATATAGGGACCATTCCAGCCCAAAATGAAGGATATGATATCTTTGCACATGGCCCAAGAAACACGTAGTCTTTCAAAATCCATACCCCAAACTTCAGTAGCAAATAAACAGTGTAACAATAAGTAATTAATAGTTTCCTCACTTCATTTACATAATAAGCATTTGTTGGGGCTATAAAATCCATGTTTCCTCAAATTATCCTAAGTAAGAATCCTATTATGATAGGCATTTCACCAGAAGAAATTAATTTTAGGGATCATATGGTTGTTCCATATCTTCTTCCAAGGGTCAATCACAGTACCCTGGTTTGTCAGTAGAGTATACACCGACTTAACAGATAGATCCCCCTATTTGTCAAAGGTCCAAAAAAACTCATCTCCCCTATCATAGGAGGGAAGCCTAGTAAGAGAGAGTAATTTCTAGAGAGACCTATCTAGGCAACAAAGGTCTTGTGAAAGAGGACAACAAAGAGCTAGATATTTCCACACCATAGCCCCTGGAGGTCCAGAAACATAATCACTAATATGGAAACCAAAGTACCTCTAGGCCAGCCTCTTGAGGTTCCTAAAATCAAAAATTTCTAGAGGGATATCAATTAACCATGGGTCTTCCTAGAATGTGATCCAATTACCATTACCCATTTTCCATTTAATTTCACTCCTAAGTAGGCTCTATGTGCTGCAAATGCTCCTCCAGGCTAAGGAGTCTTGGGGGTGAACCTCTGAGAGGCATTCAGTCAAAGGCCTATTATGAAGATATTTGGAATTCATTATTTTGTACCAATCCTTAGTATTCCTTATCTAATCCCAAGCCACCTTGGCCATCAAGGCCTTGTTAGTGTTGACAATATTCCTAATCCCAAGGCCACCACAATGTTTGGGCTAGCAGACCTTTTCCCATTTGACTAGAGAAAATTTCTTCTTATCCTCAGTCCCAGACCAGAGGAAGTTCCTTTAAATTTTTTCAATTTTATCAACAATGTACCTAGGTATCCTAAAGATATAGAGGAAGTAAATTGGTATTCCTTGAAGAGTAGTAGTGAGTATTTGGAGCTTACCAAAATGGCTTAGGATGGAGCCTTTCCACCTAGGAAGTTTCCTTTGAGTCCTTTCAAGCACTGAATTCCAAAATTTGGGGGTGACCTCCTTAATAGTGAGAGGGAGCCCAAGGTAGACCAAAGGGAGAGTCCCACTTAAACAACCCAAAATCGTAGTCATCCTGGCTTGCAAGCTAGGTGTGTTGTTAAAGAAATAAATCATGCTTTTATTATAGTTGGTGTTTTGACCAGAGCAGGCAATATAATTGTTAAGGCAGGTTTTCCATTTCCTAGCTTCCACCACAAAGGCTTTCCCAAAGATAAAGGTGTCATCCACAAATTGTTGCACCACAATTAGGTCCAAGGAAGAAGACACTTTGATTCCCCTAATAGAGCCCTTTGACAATAGACCAACAAAGTTCCTGCTCAACACATCGACTATCATGATAAAGAGGTAGGGAGATAGGGGGTCACCTTGCATCATCCCTCTACCAACAGAGAAAAACCCAAAGTGGGTCCCATTGACCAGAACAAAATACTTAACAGTATTAACACATTCCATTATGAGTTTAACAACTGAATGGTTGAAAACAAACTTGGCTAGAACCTTAGGGATGAAGTCCCATATAACTTTATCATAGGCTTTAGAAATGTCTAATTTGAGAGCCATCCCTGCATAATTACATCTTTCCATAGAATGGAGAAGCTCATGAGTGGTCAGAGTAACATCAAGAATATGGCGCCTAGGGACAAATCCTTTTTGGGTTGGGCTAATGAGTTTATCAAGAAGGGGCTTGATTCGGTTCACTAGGATCATGGATAGGATTTTTTAAAAGGTGTTGTACATGCTAATAGGCTGAAAATCAGTCATGGATTGAGGATCACCAATCTTAGGAATTAGAGCAATAAAGGTGCGGTTCAATTGTTTAAGAATTTTACCAGTTTTGAAAAAATCACGAGCAGCCAGAACAAGGTTCCCACCCACAATCTCCCAGAAAATATGAAAGAAAGCAGAGGGAAAACCATCTGGGCTTGGGGCTTTGAAAGCCCCCATACTAAAGGTAGCCAGACGAACCTCTTTCGGAGTAACAAGACTGAGAATCCCCAAATTATCTTCCTAGGAGATGATGGTCGGAAGGTGGTTAAGCAACAAATTGTCCATAGTCGGGTTGGGTGCCTTACCTGGAGTTGAGTAAGCCTCCTAAAAGTAATTAGTAGCTAGGAGGCCGATTTGGGTGGGAGATGATATCACCTCACCAATATTATTATTTAGTTTAGAAATTTGATTTGTTTTCCTATGCTTGATGGCAAACACATGAAAGAAGGAGGTGTTCCTGTCACCCTCTTTCAACCATTGGACTCTGGATTTCTATTTCCAAAATATTTCCTCTTTTTTGAGGATTTTTTCCCATTCCTTCCTAGTTTCCATTTCCTAGTTGTGAGTCTGTTGACTGTCATCCCCTTCCTCCATTTTATTTTGTAAGGTTCTCAATTCCTCCTCTAAATTTTTATTATTTTGAAATGCATCACCAAACACACTCTTGTTCCATCCTTTTACCATGTTTTTAATATGTTTGAGTTTAAAAATAATCCTGAACATGGGAGAGCCATGAACAAGGATGTTCCACCATTCTGCAATTTTATTTTTGAAGTCAGGGTGGGAATTCAACATTATCTCAAAAAAAAATGGAATAGGGCCCACAACAGGCCAAACATGTGAGGTTAGCAATAGAGGATTGTGGTGAGACACCGTTCTGGGCAAGGCTTTTAGATTGGAATTTAAAATTTTAGTCCAATGGGAGGAGCATAGAAACTAATCCAACTAGACCTAAATCAGATTTTTTCCAGAGTGTTTGTTAGACCAAGTAAATTTTTGGCATATAAGATCAATATCTATCAACCCTGAAGAGTTAAAAAAAAATTTCCAGGTAAGACATGCTATCAGAGTAGTCCATCAAACCACCACTTTTCTTCGAAGGGTAGAGGAGAGATTTGAAGTCCCTCACTACCAACCAATGAGCTCCCCTATTGTAATTAATTTTAACAACAAGATCTTTCCATAGGGTGCTCCTATCATTCCTCTAGTTAGGCTCATAAACATTGATTATAGACCAAGAATCACCGAGGTAGGAAAAGGAGGCCCCAACACAATTTTTGTAGTGAAAAAATTTTGAACCCAAAAGTCTAGAGGGGTTCCAAAGCACTGCTAGACTGCCCAAAGATCCCTCAACATCACTATAGAAGTAGGAAGAATTTGGCCAAATAAATTTAGCAGTCTTATCAAAATTTGTCTTATTCATTTTGGTTTCTTATAGTAGGCACATATCAATCTTATGTTCCAAGACATAGTCCTTCAAATCAATTTGTTTGTGGGAGTTGTTAAGACCATGAACATTCCATGACATAAGGCACAAGAATGGTTCATAAGGCACAACACTTTTTGAAGGTTTTGCAAATGGGGTAGCAAGCTAAGTGGGATTAACCTTGGGGGAAACTCCGTGGTTAAGCGCACTTGAGCTAGAGCAGTACTGGGATGGGTGACATCCTGGGGTGGACCAATGCTTCACCTCTGTGAGCATCACCTAGATGCAATGAGTGCTAAGTGGAACATTCATTATCATGAGAGATGGGTTCTTGTGAACCACTACTCATGAATCATGCGTCAATGAGTTTGACTCAAAAACTAAACGGTTGAATCCTTATAGCAATATCATAATAACTTTCATTTTTGATCTTTCTTAGAGGACACATCCAATGTCCTTTGTTTACCCAAGGCAATCTCATTTGTACTTTCTCTCAGACTGGTGTGTCTTTGGTTGGGTCCTCTTGGTTTATAATCTCCTCCCACATCTGCCTTCTTTTTCCTCCCTCTTTTATTTGGAGTTGTACAGATCTCTTCTTCTGCAGTTTTCTCCAACATCAAGCCCTTTGTATTCTCTATAGATTCACCAACAGCTCCAATGCTCTCTTCTTCCCATATCTCACCTTCCTCACCCATTGTTTTACTTGTCCCAGCAAAGCCCGCATCTAGCAGTGGATCAACAATAGATGAACCAAATCTTGGGGGCCATCTGGACATCCTAGGGTTTGACAACAGTCTCATTTAAAGATAGAGTCACTAGAATTACTCTAGAGTCAACCAGATCAGCTGGTGGGTCACTATAAGTAGGTGAAGCAACCAAAGATTTGACCAAAGTGACCTCCTTCGAAGGTGAAACATTCTCAATAGGAGATCGAGGATTCTTCAAGGTATTGTCCACCTTAGGCTCCTGATTGAAAGATGATTTGTAGTTAGAGATAAGGTGGCCAACTTTAGCACACTTCTGATAGTAGACAACAACATTTTCATAACACACTGGTTGGGTCCAGTTGCCAAACTTGGAGCACAGTGTAATTGTGTTAGGAAGATTTTTATCAACACAGATGTTAACAAAAAATCTTGCAAAAACTAACCTAGATTTTGATTTGGTGATGGAATCAGTGGTAAAAAAATGACCCATAGAATCCCCAATAATTTTGAAAATGGCTTTGTCCCAATACTCTAGGGGTAACCTAGGCAGCCAAACCCAGATTGGAGTTGACTTGTTTAGGTCCATGATAGGGTCAAACCCCAATTTCCAATTACACAAAGCCAAGTTGTTCTTTCCATACACCCAACGTCTAGTGGATAGGATCACCACCATATTCTTCACAATTGCAAACTTGAAGAGGAAGAGACCACCAACCATAGCATAGATCTCCACACTCCCCTTGAGATGCCATTTCGTAGTAGCCCACTTCTAAACCATATCCACAGTTGAACGAAAGGAAAGAAAATGACCCACAACTATGTTCTCCATGCAGGAGAGGATCTTGTCACAGACCAAATCAGGAATGGAAAAATCTATCCCAGAAGCAGTGACTTCCTCAAAAGGAGGAACCAAAGAAGATTTTTGTTTGCCATTGGTCAACAAATCCTTCCAACCAAAATTTTCTGAAAGAATCTCCACCGCCGACACAAATTTAGTAGATACGATCGGAATCTCAAGGGTCTTCGAAAGACCCATAAGCGAAAGCACTATCCCAGCCAAAGTGACCCCTAAGGGACACAGGATCACATATGAAAGGGAGATGCTTGGGTCAGGAGGGGACATAGAGGTACCGAGGGGTACCCCCGGAGCAGTTTCCACCATGCACGCAGTAAATTCAAGCTCAGGTGGAGGAGAGGGAAGCGGGAAGATTTTTATTATTATTATTATTTTGTATTCACATTATGGAACCATGCTTATTCAAGATTATTTGTAGCATTATTATTATTTTTTATTCACATTAGTTTGGATCCACCTATAGATATAGTTATATTAGGAATGCATTATGATGGATTATGTGGTTTTATTTTGATGAGTATTTTATGATCATGCACATGTATATCTAGATTAGTACTTATGATTATGTTGTATACCCCATTCAATAATTGCATGTGCTTTACATATATATGCACAAGTACACTTGATGTTTGTTGAGTGGATACAAGTATAGGGAATTTTTCCACCTAGCTTCATGGGTCAAAGTTATTTCTCAATGGTGGTTATATGGGAGATGTCACATTCATCAATTCACTAGCCTTATCCATTGTACTCGATTCGAGTGTGACTTCCTAGTATTTTACCCATGTCGCTCAGATTCGTAATGATTTTAGATACCATAACCCTATTGTGGAAGCCCAATGAAAGTGTGTGTGTGTTCGATTATTTAAATTCTATTTTTTCATAAAATTAATTCAATTTAATGCTTAAATAGATTAAATGGTTAAATTATATGTTAAATTAAGTTTTTGAATGGATTTAATGGACCAAATTGATTTTGGGAGAAATTGAGGGAGTTTTGAATTCCAAAATTAAAAAAACTGAATTTTTAATTAAATTTTAATTGGGATTTGAAATGGGTAAATAGGGAAAAAGCTTTCTATTTTGATTTTTATGTATGAAATTGTGAAAATATTGATGGATAAAACTTGTTTGAAGCTCATTTTGGATTTTTGTTGATTGGGAGTGCATTTGTTATTAAAATTTGACAAGGTTAGATTCATTGGAATAGGATTTTGGAGGTGATTATTCTTGTTGATTTTCAAGAGTCCTTATTTGGCGTGCTTGGCAAATTTTACATTTTAAATTTTGGAGGGAATTGAGCTATTTTCATTGTTTTCAATTCATTTGATCATTTTTCTTCAAATCTATTTGTAGGAGAATGATTAGGTGTGTGTATAACCCTCCCAACTTATTACATTTTGAAACTTAAATGCTTAAATTATTTATTTTATTTAAATATTGTCTTTTTAAAAATGGTGTCATTACCATGTCCAATCTTTAGAGAAATGAAGGAAATTTCAATTTTATAGCTTAAGAAGGGTGTTGGGCATATTTGTAACCAAAGGCTATTTTTTAAATTTTTATTTTTTAAATTTGACATTTTGATGAATTTCAATGGTGAATTTGGGAAAATTTGTGGTTTTTGCATTGTTAAAATATTGGAAAATTTAAAAGTTTGACATGGAAATGAAAGAATTTGGTTGTTTTGAAAGGATGAAACCTCGAGAAATGTGATATTATGCATTGTGGGAAAATATCATTGAAATTAAGAAAAAATATATTTTTGCATTGGTTTTTGTGTCACACTCAGAGGGTGTGATAAGCTTAGGGTCTAAGTGTTAGAGAGAGTGATGGGAGTCAACTCCCAATGTGAAATCGACCCAAAGTAGTGTGCAGGCAATCACAGTGTGGGAAGTTGTTTAATAATAAGTGAGAATTAATGAAAATGGGGTAATAAACTAATAAAGATAATGGTATCTCTCTCATGCCTTGAGTGTTTGTATACGCTAAGGATGATTGAGGAGGACAAGATGCTCAAGGATAGTAATAATTTTTACATAGGTTAAAGTATTCTCATATGAATGAGAGGGTACTTTGATCAATAATAAGCCTCATGTGAGTGTCCATGATGACACTTCATCTCTTGATCTCTAACATTTAACCCTAGAGTAGATTGAGTAGCACCTAGAAGATGTGTAATGTGTTGATGTTTGTGTGTACTCTATTGGATTGTATTTAGTGTAATATTTGTTTCTTGCATGAGTGTATACCCTCTTCCCATTGTGTATTGTGTGTGAGAGAGTTTGGGTCTTGTGGCTATCTCCTAGCATCATGGGGTGAGCCTACAGGTATCACATGCCATGTGACATGGAACCATTATTGGGGATTAGAGGTTCCTGGATTGAGGAACGACATGAAATCATGTAATTTTTAGTTTAATTCATGTAGTTGATTTATATTATAAAATTATTGTTTAAGGACCTCTCATTGGAGATGGATGTAAACTTGTAGAAGAAAAGAACTTATTTTGATCATTTGTGTGTCTTGATGTTGGTGTCAATCATGATATCTTATACATCCTTCTCTCTACGATGATTTTTAAATACTAAAAAAATTAGGAATATTTCATTTGGTGCTTAAAAATAACCTAAGTGTCAAATTTCACAGTTGGGCGATCTAGTCTTGCTCCTAGGCATCCGTGCTATACGCTAAGCTAACCTAGCCCTTTAGAAAACTGACTAATACAATTGGGGTAGCTTGGTAGTATGTTTGATTGGTTTGGTATCAAGTGGGGAAACATGATATCCTAGTGGGGTATTTTTGTATTCAAGGACGACTTGGTTTGGTAAGCCAAAAAAAAAAAAAAATTGGTTAAGTGTGCTGGGGTGGCCTAGTTCTATGTAGGGTGGTCTTGTCCCCATACAAAAACTAGAGAATAAATCATCTTAACAATTGATAGGTAGAGATTTTATAAGCCATATGCCCTTGTCAAAATAATTTTTATGCCTTTTAGTTTTTTCATTTTTACTGTTTTGGTTGTCTGAACCTTCAAAACCTATTCAAAATTTCCACAACTCTAAACTTGATTCTTCCTTGTATTTTTGGGACTTAATTTGAGAAAAAAATGTATACAAAATTTGTTCACTAAAGTCTTGGGGTCGTAATAGTGCTTTTACATAGTTCTCAATTGTCATCATTGGGGACTTATGTCATCTCCTGAATCATTTTGTGCAACCTTCCAAAAGGATTTGATTGTCAACCTAGTGTTGTGGGAGATTGTTCGCATAGTCTTGTGAAGGCTAGAGAAGGTTGGAACCCTTCTTAGTTAGTCTTGTAAGTGTTCTCAAAATTCCTACAAATTCATGGATGTGTAGAGTGTTAGTATTTCTCTTGTGCAATGCCATGTTGCGACAAGACATCACGAGTAGACATAGTGTGTCTAATTGATTTATTACTCTTAAACATTGTATCTTTTACTTCAAAAATATGTATCCCATATGTTTGAGTTAATGTCATATGGATTACATGGCAGGGAATTATATTTGGTATCAAAGCCCATGTTCATACGCTGGGAGCCTTGTCTTATGTGCTTACTTGTGAGTGATGTGTTTGATATATGCTTTCTAAATGTGGATTATGTACTTATGATGTTCAATATTATGGATTATACCTTAGCATGGATTTAAATATAGAGTTACAAATATCTCCTAACCCATGTAACTCTTTTCATCCAAAGGATGATACCTAAATCTTGTGTTCCACTTTGGGGTGAGATAGAGGATGAAGTCAAGAAACCATAGGTAGAACCACTAGTTGATTCCTTTGGCCATCCTCTAGTTATTGATATCCTTCAAGAGATAATAGATAGATTGGACCCTCAACAATAGGTTTTCAATTTGTTTCATTCCCATCCTTCTCAAAAGGAGTAGCCTCGATTTAGTGAGAGAGCAATTTAGGATCCCTCATCATTCCAAAGTAGAGAGAGGTTGAAAAAAATTCACCTCATGGAGGGGATATGTAGGTAGTAGATATGGATGGTATGATAGTCGAGCACATGAGGTATCTTCTTCAAGCATAATTTCCTAATTTTGAGGGATTAGTTTGGATTACTAAGGTATATAAAAATTTTCTAACCTTGTACCATTATTTCATGATGCATCCCTATGGTAACAATACCAAGGCTCAGTGTGCCATCATGCACTTGAGAGGATTTTCTTCCAATTGGTGGTACCAAGAGGATCAAGAACATCATTTGGATATTTCCATTATCTCTTAGAAGACTTTCATGGAGAGCTTTTGTTCACATTATCTCTCAAATCACTATAGCAAGAGACATGATGATGAGTTCCATGAGTTTTGTCAGCTGGGTATGATGGTTGATCAATATAAGAACCATTTATTTAAGATTAAGAAGTATGCAAGTGTAGATAATCATGAGATAATTTTAGCGTAGTGATTTATGCATGGTCTAAATTCTTAGATCAGTGGTGGGGTTTGTGTATTTGAGCCCAATTTTTTGGAGGTTTCCATAGAGAAGACAAAATTGATATAGGAGAACCTTTCCAGAGGGTTCAAAGGACATATCGGAGTTTAGGTTGAAGGTTCAACTCCACTAACATTAGGTTTTTGAGGCTCTCAGTCTCAACCTATAGGGTCCTCTAGGGGTTTATTGAAACCCTCTAGGCTAGTTCAACAGTAGAAACACCACCAGTAATAGAGACCTTCACAAACTCAATAGAGGGGGAAAGGTTTGGGTGGTCGTTACTCTAGGAATCATAGTGGGCATCAAAGGAACCCTAGTCAGAGTTAACTAGTATAGAGTAGTCCACCTAGTTCTAGCAAAGGGAATTATCACCAGTCTCAAGCATCATCAATAGGTTGAGGATAGGGTAGAGGACTGTGTTACTCTTATGGCTAGCAAG
The DNA here is from genome assembly GCA_007115665.2 of Sequoiadendron giganteum. Classification (NCBI taxonomy): domain Eukaryota; kingdom Viridiplantae; phylum Streptophyta; class Pinopsida; order Cupressales; family Cupressaceae; genus Sequoiadendron; species Sequoiadendron giganteum. Next base: position 426,572,766 of record CM021100.1, read on the forward strand.
GCCATTATGTAGTGTATTATCCTCAAAGGTCAATAGCAAGAAGTAGCTAGAGGAAAACAGTCTAGATTCTATAATAGGGGATGTTGGGAGATCCCATAAAGTCTTTGTGGGGGTGGGTAACAATCAAGTTGAGCACCAAGAAATTGTGGTTGAGTTATCAGGTGTGTTAGATGTGGTACATGTATCTACTTTATTTGATTATAATGCTTCATATTCCTTTATTTCTCCATTCTTTGTGGAGCAATGTAGGCTTGTGGTACCAAGGAAGAGTGCTAGTTGGAAGGTTGAGTTAGCCATTGGTGTTAAGGTGGCAGTTGACTCCCTTGTTTGTGGTTGTGTGTTCAAGCAAGGCACCTTCATTACCATATTAGACCTATGTATCCTACCTTTAGGGTCTTATGAGATCATCTTGGATATGGATTGGTTAGAGGCTCATCAAGAATGTATTGCGATAGAAATATTGAATTATTTTGTAGTTTCATGTAGTAAACTTCAAAATATTTGAGTTTTATTGATTATCTTTAGGCTACAGTTTCATGTTTCATGCATTAGGCTTCACCCTAGTGCTAAAAACCCTCTTTAAACCCTAACAATGTTAAACTCATATCCTTTTCTTATAATCAATTGTTGACTATATGTTATCCATTCCTAGTTCCATAAGTCATGACTTAAGTCATTTGCATCATATGTTTTAAACTATCCCATTCATCCTAGTCTTACCAGTTATGTCTTATTTGAAATAGTTGATTAAGTATTAGGTTATGTGGCTCATAAAATATTAATGAATTATGTTCAATAGTTTAAGCCTTGGGTCTAAAATAAATTGATTCTAAGTCTTATGATAACCTAGTGAATGGCCCCATCTTAAGTCACAACTTGAAGCACATGCATGAAAAGGGTTTTTAAGAAGGCTAGGCCTAGTCCCACTTTATAAGTGTTAATTTCTCATTGGTCCCTATTATACCAAATGAATAAAATATTCACATAAATTTGAGTGTGGGATAGTAGGAGGATGCCATGTGTCTAGTTTTTAAAGTGGACCCTGCAAGATTTCAAACAACTTTGGTGGTGAGCCCATAATCCAAAGGCTTTTATGGTGTCATGTGGCACAATCATGACCACTCCTCACCATCCCATGGGGGCTATTTCAAATGATCTTAGATGAATGCAAGGGTTCGAGGAATTGACAAGTGGCAAAATCTTGGTCGTCTAGCGGACCATTATAGCTGCAAATAAAATAGTTTACTGAATATTAAGGTAAAATACAAAGGATTAAAAGATGTGCATTTGAATACACATGACCATTTTTTGGAAAGGTAGTGTTGAAGATGATATAATCTCGGTCATTCAAAGTTGTAGAGGATTAAACAGGTGCTAAAAATTTCTTATGTGTAGGAGAATTCATGGAAACTTAACTAGTGTGCACATTGGACATGTGGCACCATCTGGTGGATCTCCCCATCATCCCACAAAATTTAATTTATTTCTTAATACATGAACGCAGGATGCAAGGAATTGACACATCATCCCTTTCAATGCTTCCCAAAGATAGTAGGGATCATGGTGACATCAGAGGATCTTTTCCACATGTCATAATTTTATTGGCTTGATGTTGTAGTCAAAGTAAGTCAAGTTTTTTAAACCTGATTGACTCCATCATATCCATCCAAAGATCCAAATCACCATGATATCAATGGCTCACATTAAAATTTTAAGTTAATAGATAGCTAGAGCTTTTTTCCTTTGCATAAGTGAGCAGTAATGATGGACATGACATTGTTCAATCAAATTGAACATATTTTTCATCATAAAATAAAAGATTAAAAGAATAATCTACCAAAAACTTCTAACGAGATTTGAGATTGTTTACTACAAAGAATGAGATCTCAATGACAATAATTAGGGTTTGCACATCTTAAGCACCTATAAGTCAAATTTCACCTCTTCTTTGCTCAATTGTGCATGAAATATTTTTCTCCTGCTAGGTTTAGTGCTCAGTTTATGTTCCAGGGTAGTAGTTTATTCAAAGCTTTCATTAATTTGTATTGTTTGATTCCATTCCATCACACTTTTTCCTATTCTTTGTGCATCTATTTTAAAACCATAGTCACACCATAGAAATTTGTAGTTTGTTCTATTGTTGTTAAAAATTTTACCCCAAAGGCTCAAGCTCTTGATTCTACTCCCAAAGGAGCCCTCCATGATGATTTTTTGGCTCAATTACCTCGCTTGACTATGGATAAAAACATTGGAAAGGAAAAAATACAAGGTCCAGGGGCAGATGAGGGTATTATGGATAGATTCTATATAGTCAAGGATGTAGACTTGAAGAAGACTATTGGGTGGGATCTTTTAAAATATTTGTATGGAAAAATAAATTCCCTAGTTCCAAGCTACAATGGATGGAGCTTGGATATGGGAAAGTTGGTAGTTCCAAATGTATATTTAGATATAGATTTTCTCAAAGCTATCACTATCAATTATGATGATAATGTGAGTACTATCAGGACATAAATTGGAAAAGAGATGGTGAAACTGGATAGAGACTCAATTGTTTGAGTGTTCAATCCCAACATCCATACAAATAAACCTATCAACCTCCATACATTGAAAGAGGAACACGAAATAAATAGGATCAGATATAGACTGGCATTGTTGCCTATATTTTTGGTAAAGGATGGAAAGAGGAATAAGATCAGACTCACCACTTTTGAAATTGAGCCTTTTAGATTTGATTGCTTTGAAAATTACTATGTTAATACTTACTACACCTTGTGACAAATTTTGGGAATTGAAGTACATAGACCAAGGAAACCAAAGGGTAATTTACCTACCATGATAATCATACCAATGAAGCTAAATGCACCATGAAAGATATAAGAGAAAAGGTAAGGTTTGTAAATATTAAATGAAAACCTCATACCCTGCTCACCAATGCATGATAATTATTACAAGTATGGATGAAAGTATAAAAATTTTATACAATTTTAAGATGCATATAACACAAGATAGTGTTGGGAAAAAGAGCTCTATATAGTGAAAGAAAGGGTATACATAGTGTTAAGATTGAAGTATGACACATAATAGAAGATAGGTTTTTTTCTATGGACAACTCATTGAAAGAGATAGTATTATAACAACTAGTGATGACAATGCTAATGGAAAAGATGACAAGTAAGAACATACAAATACCTAAGAGTAGAAGGTAATAATAAGAACTCAGTCACAGTCATGATTAAGAAAAGAATTCCAAAATATAATTTATTCCAGGGAGAAAGATGAAGCCAGCATGTCTTAAGGATTATGATGATAGTCAAGTAAAATAATGAAAGTCATAGAAGGGTATCATAGTCATTCAAGGGATTTTCATTTGCATTCCATAGGAAAATGAGAAGGAACTATAAATACTTAGTCCAAACATCCCTACATAGTGACAAGAGATATATCAAATATATGATCAACTCATCATAATGTATTGTCATAAAGTGGAAAGATAGAGTGGTCTTCAACAAGGATTGGTTACTAGAAAGAGATGGAACTATGATCATGAAAGTGAGAAAGTGAGAGATGATAAGTTTATAGAATATGTTATAATAATATTGAGGAAAGCTCATAGAGTTATGGAAGTGGGGTAGTTCTTACATAAAAGAGGCATAAAATATAGATCATATGAGAACAACTGATGGATTTCATGGTTCAATATTTTTGTATGAGAAAATAAATAGTACAAATATATATAGTGCATAATAAAGAGTTATTATTGTAAGATATTATTATTGAGATATTGTATGAGGAATATGGTAGGTGTTTGGGACCCATTTGTTCAAATAAAATACACAAAATACTTATAGCTCAGAGTGAGAAGTTTAAGACAAATTATGTTAAGCATGGAGCATATTTATTTAAAATATAAAATTTTGATTGTTAGACCTCTTTGTGCATTAGCATATTTTGAATCCTAAATATGATGACCCATTCTTGCATTTCCACAACTTTTAGTATTCAAGAACTACACTAGTTATATGCTTAAATTAACCTAATAGGCTAGTTAGAAGGAAATGAATACCGAGACATGAAAATTAAAAAAAATCCATTTAGTACATGCATGACAATGTGAAGCATGAGTATTATGGGTCATCAAAAATTTATGACTAATCCTCTAACTTTACAAAATTGAGAACTATTATGATAGAGGTTTGATCATTGAAGATGGTAAGATCTAGAGTAAGATTATGATAGTTGATAGAGACTCACTAATGTATGGAGTCATGGAGAAAATAATTTATGATAGATATATAAATGATAATATGATAAATCCAACATAGAGATACAATACATTTTATGAAATTATACATAAATCATAGAGAAATAGATTGAAGGGAAAATTTTCAAGTCAAAAGAGCAAGGAAAGATAACAATTATTAATGTTCATGCGAATACAAGAATAAATAAGTCTTCACAAATGAAACGTTTTATTTTCTTTCCCTTCAAGATCTCCCATGCCCCTAAAAGGTCTCCAACCATTTTAGGAATGTTACATGTGTCTTAAAACAAACTGTTGTTATAACAATTGTTCAGGATCGATGTAAGATGGAAGATATCTAGGGTAGTTTGGTGACCTATGTAACAAATTGGGAGAATATATGAGGTATTTTGACCCAATTTAAGGCATCTAAGACTCTTCTAAGGGTCTCCATCAATAAAGGATGGTCAAAGCAACAATATTTTTTCATTTAACCACTTACAATCAACATTTCAAGGGCTAGAAAATAGGGACAGGTCACCTAGGCACCCAAGAAGGTTTTGTTAGAGTAATAGGTTGTTTACTTGATTATTTTAATCATGTTGACTAATTAATTGTCACCATTAATTTATTTCACTTAAGCTAAACTTAGAAATCTTCATTTTTCATTATTAAATTAGTCATGTTGTCTCATTCATTATGATCTTGCCACTTGTCAAATGCTAATTTAATCTTCATCTAGGGTTTTCACTTTAGGTTTTGATCTCCTTTCTTAAGGATTGATTTCTTTATAATTATTAAATTTTTCGGTAATGCTCTGATACCATGTAGAAGTTGAGAATCCAACCTCATAGATCCCAATAAACACCTACAAGAAAATAACCTATCACCAAAGGAGATCAAGAGACACAAGAATGGTTCTCTGCAAACATGAAGAAAGGAACAAAGAATGAATGCCACAAAAGCATGAAGAAGCTGCAAACACCGTCATAGAATGACTGCTAAAATGTTGAAATGACAACCTCCTCTAAAAAAGATGATGATCAAGATCAAAAAGACAAGAATTTGCATGAGTTCCCCCAATGACACTACTCAAATCTAATGGAAAACTAAGGCAAAACATCTGGAACTCGAAGATACAGATGGAAAAAGTACCAAAAGTCTAAAGAACTGATCATGTGAAAATGGAAGGTTGCCTCTAGAAATAGGAATGCAAGAGTGTCCATATGGTAAGTGCTCCATCTCAAAGAAATGCATGGGTAACCAGCAGTTGCATCCACCTAGTATATAGGAACAAATATTATATACATAGATCACTCCAACGCAAAACTAAAGAAGCATTAACACCAACAATAGAAACCCCCCATAATGCTAACAAGGAAGAGGTATGATAGGTACACTGAAATGAATGCCAAACTAAAGTGCATGAAGAAGAATCAAGAATATCTGAATGTGCAAATATGAAGGGTGTGAAATCAAAATTCACACATGCATGAGGTTGTTTTTTGTGGAAGGGACACTTTCTTGACAAAGGTATGATGCAAACAAAAGAAAAACATCAAACCCCCCATGGCACTTTATAATATAGTGTGAGTACAACAAGCCACAAAGTGATGTGCAAGAATCAAAATACTACACATACAAAGTTGAGGCAGTTTATTTCAATGCGTTTACAGATGAAAAACATAGTACAACAAGGCACAAAGTGATGTGCAAGAATCAAAATACTACACATACAAAGTTGAGGTAGTTTATTTCAATGCGTTTACAGATGAAAAACATACAATGTGAGAGGCTCACATTGCATGTTTTTCATCTCTAAATGCACTAAAATAAAGTGCCTCATCTTTTTATGTGTCATATTTGGATTCTTTCTTAGGAACTTATGAGCTCACATTACATGTTTTTCATCTATAAATGCACTAAAATAAAGTGCCTCAGCTTTGTATGTGTAGTATTTGGATTTTTGCACATCACTTTGTGCCTTGTTGTACTCACACTATATTATAAAGTGTCATGGGGGGTTTCATGTTTTTCTTTTTTTTGCATCATACCTTTGTCAAGCGAGTGTCCCTTCCATGACAACAACCTCATGTGTGTTGGACTTTTGTTTTCAAACCCTTCATATGTGTTGGTACTTTCATGTTTGGAAATTTAGATGTTCTTTATTCTTCTTCATGCACTTCATTTTGGTATTCATTTTAGTGCACATGTCATACCTCTTCCATGTCAGCATTATGGGGGGGTTTCTACTATTGGTGTTAATGCTTCTTTGGTTTTGTGTTGGAGTGATCTATGTATATAGTATTTGTTCCTATGTACTAAGCGGATGTAGCGGCTGGTTACCCATGCATTTCGGTGAGATGGATCACTTACCATATGGACACTCTTACATTCCTATTTCTAGAGGCGACCTTCCATTTTCACATGATGAGTTCTTCAAACTTTTGGTACTTTTTCCATTTGTATTGTCGAGTTCCAGATGTTTTTCCTTGGTTTTCCATCAGATTCGAGTATTATCATTGGGGGCACTCATGCAAATTCTTATTTTCCTGATCTTGATTTTCATCTATTTTAGAGGAGGTTCTTGTTTCAACATTTCAGCAGTCATTCTACGATAGTGTTTGTAGCTTCTTCATGCTTATGTGGTGTTAATCCTTTGTTCCTATCTTTTGGGACAATTTCTTCTTGATTGGAGGCTTCTTCATCCTTCATTCTTGTTTAGAGGCTTCTTCGACCTTCACTTGTATTTTTCTCTTTTGGAGAAGAGTTTTTCCCACGAGGTTTTCTCTTTTTCTCTTGTTGTGAGAGATCTTTGACATTTATACATGGGTACCTCATCATGCCTTGTTTGTTGGGACCCATCTTTTCTTTCATACATTTGTCCTTAGTTTTTTAGCTTCTCCCTAAGTTCATATTAAGGGGGGGTGTTATAGTAATAGGTTGTTTACTTGATTAATTTAATCATGTTGATTAATTAATTAAGTCACCTTTACTTTATTTCACTTAAGCTAAACTTAAGAATCTTTATTTTGCATTATTAAATTATGCATGTTGTCTTGTTCATTATGATCTTGACACTTGTCACATGCTAATTTAATCTTCATCTAGGGTTTTCACTAAGTTAGGTTTCAATCTCCTTTCTTAAGGATTGATCTCTTTGTAATTATTAACTTCTTGGGTAATGCATATTTTGCTTCATGTTTGTAGAGTACAATTCTTGTGTCTCTTGATCTCCTTTGGTGACAAGTTATTTTCTTGCAAGTGTTTATTGGGATATCTCAGGTTGGATTATCAACTTCTACAGGTTTGACCCATCCAATTGAAGAAAAAACATGTCATTTATTCTTTATAACATGTTCCCAATGTTTAGAAAGGTGTTAGAAAACATAAAGGGAGGCCTAAGGAGAGATTTTAGTTAGTTTTTATTACTTTAGACATAGGATTGTAACTAAAATAGGTTAGTTCTTTCAAGCTACAAGCTAATTTTGTAACTCAAAATTAGTTTCAAGTTGAGAATAGTAGTGTAACTCTTTATTTTCCATGACTAGGAAAGCATTTTTAGACTATGTAACATTGTAAGAACGCCATTTTATTAATAAAATTTAGTCATTTTTCCTTCTCAATAATTATTTTATTGTGTGTACATGAACATGATTGAAGAATATTTTTGTGGTTTTATGTAAGTCCTCAAATATTTGTCTTATTCCAACACCTTTTGATAGAAAGTACATGTTTTATATAGGTCATGTGTTATGTTACTGATACTAAGATTATTTAGTTGTGAAATTATACCTAATTTCCCTTATAAGTTGTAAATATTTCAACTTTATTATGAAGTAATAATGTATGCGGATGTGAAACACTTGAGTTATGTAAAAACGAGCTAAGTAACTCGGAATTTAAGTGTCAAAATAGTGGCATTGGTCTTAAAAAAAATTGGTGCATCACCTTGCTAAATATTAGGTTTTATTTCATGTACTTCTCTACCCTTTTCCCAGCAAAAAAAATAGTTTTAGTTTAATTTACGTGATTCCAACAAGGGAACCAACCCTTCTAGAGATTCACTCCAATATATGGTCAATCTATAGGCCCTAGATTATTTCCACGTTCATTGAATTGTTGAGCTAAGTTCTTAGCAATGGTGCAAATCCACTTAAGAACAAGTAGTTGGATAAAAGTTTTTGGAAAATCTCATAAATAAAGGATTGTTTGTTGTTACATAAAAAATGGAGTTTTTTGAATCTAAGGAAACAAGAAGTAGATGTGTGTATGGGGAGGAATTGGGGGAAAGGAAAGTGGAGAAAATATAAGACAAATAAACAAGAACTATGGAGGTATGACACCTATGCAAGGAGCTATAAAAATTATAAGTTGTCATGTATAGGTGCTAGGAAATTGTGGAACTTGTATAAGGAAAATTTTCCAAGATTGCATAGGCACTAAAATAATGTGGAATCTATATAGATAGGTATGAATTCACTAGGAAATTATGGAACCTATGTAAGAATGGTTATAACAAGGAGACATAGGTGTCAAGGTTTTATGGCATATATGGGATATATTCAAGAAAGGGTTGATAAGTTCTCACCATTAGGAAGGTGTGGTGACTATGAAAGGAAGGGGTTATAGGAAATGAAAGTGTCATAAATCAATAAAAGGAATGATATTTGATGATATTATGTGATGGAGGTTTGGAAGATGGGTTAAGTATAAAGAGATACAAGCTTATAATGTATAAAGTAAGCTTAAAAATGATGCTCCTATCCTAAGAAAGGTTTAAAGTATGAATGGAGGATGGATTTGATATGGGGAAGTATGAGGAAGGATACAAGGATAAAGATCAAGAGGAGGGATGGGTAATATGGGAATTTCCAAAAAATGAGTTTCTAAGGGATACATAGTGTAGTGACAATGTGGATGCATGGTGTGGGATGAGAATGCATAAAGGATAAGAGGTCAAGATGAAATTATATTTTTTCCTTGGTCAATCTATAATCCAATTGATGGACTAATGATGATGATGATGATGATATTGTTAAATATTAATACAAGGATATTATTTTTAACAATAAAAAGCATGAGGATTGGGAATGATATATGATAATTATAGAATTATTAATTTATGAATAAATAAGGATTGCAACAAGATAAGGAAAAAATCCTATGGATGTGTTTAGATAGGTGTGGGGTGATAGGAATTATTATATTGATTTTTAGTTCTTTCAAATAGATAATATGTTTTATAGGTCATGATTTAGGTTTGGATTATTCTTGGGTAAGTGTTTATTTTGGTTGTTATCTCAATGGTGGAAACAATGGTAAAGGAAAACAAAGTCTAGAGATAAGGATAAAGCTGAATTATATGGAATGGTTAATGGATTGGGAGCTAGGATGGGATGAATGTGAGGTAGACTGATGGAGGATTTTTAAGGGAATATTTTCAAGGACTATATTTTGATAGGACTATGATGCACCAAATTTTTGTATGAGTGATTTAGGAGTATGCATGACAATACTTGTTGGGGAAGGAAATACATAGTAGGATGTGTAGCATAAGATTGAATACTAGCAATAAATGCCCAAATTATGTTTCTAAAATTTTCCCCATGTCTTTGTCAAGGTCAAAGAGAGTATGGATTGGGTATGGCTAAAGGGATTATGTAGATTTGGTGGATTGTTATGATGAAATGACAAGATTCAAGAGATATAAAATATGGAATTTGGTTTTCCCCCAAGTGTAAGGTTTACATAGTTAATTTATTTATGCATGAAACCCATGAATAGGATTTCACCTTGTTACTTTACTAAGGTTTCAGCTTCAAGTTTCAATTTATATTTTTTGATACATTTGATCTAGATACTTCTATCATGATGTGCCAATAGTAGTTGATTTTATGTAGTTTCTTTACTAGGATTATTCCACTAGTGTCAAATTATATTTACAACAGTGTCTTTGATAGTTGGGTTGACCTTATTTAAATATCAACATCATGATAGAGTGCCATCATTTCCCTTGTGGTAAAGTGTGACTACAAGGATGCCACAAATTTAATATTTTGGGTTGGTATGCTTAAGGTGATGTTGAGGATATTTAGCTTTTAATTTTGAGGATTTGGATTTGAATTTTAGAATGTGGTGTTTGTATTCAAGGATTCAAGGATTTGGAATTGGGGTTTTTGTTTTGATCTGTAAATATTTGGATTGCAATGGAGGATTTTTGTTTGGAAGGTTGAGGATATTTTGGAGATGTAGATTTAGATTTGTGATTAGGACTAGGACCAATAACTTTATTGGATTGTGGATATTTGAAAGCCACAACCGATGATAACTATGAAGTTGGTGCTCACTTGTTATATGTAATGTGTGGGCTTGGTTTAATTTATTTCTTTTGGAATTTTACTTTACATAGATTTATAAATTCATATTTATTTTAGATAGTTATTGCATTTTTACTTTCATTTTTTGGATTTATTGTTCCTTTAAAATTCATCTTGTTTTATGCTTGATCTATATTTTGCACTTATTTTGTATTTAGTTCTTGATTTTAATATTTTGCTTCACCTCAATTATTTTCTCTATATAATGAATTATGTTTTTGGTCCCAAACAAGAGTTTTATGATTTTTGGGATGAAAGTTTCTAGTGTGCATGGGGGGTAGGAAGATGATTGGAAATAATAGTATTGTTAGAGAGGCTATGAGTGACTTCTTCCTTAATTTTTATACTAGTGAAGTTATCCTAGCTACCATTGAATTATTAGTTACATAATTAGATTAAGTTTTAGGAGGGATGTAGCCAAGGTCTTGAGATCCATGATAAATGCATATATAGACATTGGATCTAGAATATTTTTTTAGTGAAAACCTAATCCCTTTTTGATGAAGCCCATGCATTGACAAATTTTATTTATAATAGGATATTTTTCTTTTGAAATAGGATGTAGATCCATCTTTAAGTAATCATAGATCATTAGATATGGGTATTTTCTCCCATACAAGAAGGCCAAATTGGTTTAATATGGTTATACAATACTCATTTTGTGCTTTCTTTTTCATTATTATGGCACGCTGATCAATAATATGATCAGCATGATTGACAGATTGATTCCCATATGATCATCAGGATTGATTTTATAAACTATATATTTTATTGGGGCTAAATTATCCTCAATGGGAGGTGAATTTATAGAATGGTAGAGAGAAATAGTTTGATTTTCTTGATTTTGATTTTGAGTTGGCTTGATGGTCTTAATCTTGATTTATGGGTGAGGAAGGTTGACCATGCTTTAGGATGAGCTCTCAACCTAGATTCAATTTTTTTATGGAAAAGGTGATTGTATATTGTTTGGATTTGATGTCCTCACTATTTATTATCTCATGGATGTGTTCCTTAATTTTCTCATATCATTTGGTTGGCTTTCTTTGACTCTTGAATAGTTTATAGAATTTGAGTAATTTGTATTACATGGAATTCATTTGTTGGATTTCTCATATACTTTGAATTATAGGGATGATCTAGCTCTACAAGTGTTTTGGAAATCCTTAATGGACTTTGGTTTAAGGAGGCTATTATTTACAAAGCTAGAGGATGAAGATATTGGCCTAGAAGTGTTACAAGACCCTTTGCATTTTCTTGTGTCATTTTCTAGTAGTCCTTGGACAAAATCATTCATACCTTGTTGGGGTGATGTAAGATTAGGAAATTGATAGAATTTTTAATTATAGATCATGAAGATGAGGATGGTGGAATCACATAGGAGGTTCAAATTTTAATTGATGATTTTTTTTTTCAAGGGTCTTTCACTAAAATGATGTTTCCCTTGCCAAAGTTGTGGTAGGGTTGAATTATAGATGTTCAATATTGGATCATGTGATATTTAGTAACATTATGTTCCTGGTTGAAGGTGTTGGTATGTGGCGACTGATCATGCTATACTATACACTTTTTAGTATTGTACACTCTTCATGTATTGTTGTCAAGGTTCGGGGTCGGGCGGGGATTTGGGGGCGGCAATCCCCGAGAAAAAAAAATTCACCTTTTTTCACTTTGTCACCGAAAAAGAAAAAAGTCGACTTTGTAAACCCAATATTTTTGGAAGCTTCTGAAAGCTTGTTATAAGCGGCTAGGATGGAGAGTTGTAGCATGGAATTATTCGTGATATTGTAATATTTTTTGCACTAGATAATAAAATCATTGGATGGTTGTGGTTTGGTGGATGTAGCCCATATTGGGTGAACCACATTAAATTCTTTGTGTTATATTTTTCTGTGTGTTTTATTTCTTGGTTTATTGATAAAATCTGCATTTAACTTGTTAGATATTTTCCTTCTAACCCTAACAAGTGGTATCAGAGTGGGTTGTTTTCAGTTATTTTCTGCAAGAAGGTCTCACGGTTGAGTGGGAGTCTCACGATTGAGTGGGAGTCTCACAGTTGAGTGGGAGCAGTGGCAGATGAGGGTAAGTTGAAGGTTGAGAATTTCAATGGGAAAAACTATCAGTTATGAAAGATACAAATGGAGGACTACCTCTATCAGAAGGATTTATGGCAGCCATTAGAAGGGAAAACCAAGAAACCCTCAACAATGTTTGATGAGGACTAGGATATTTTGGACAAAAAGGCACTTGGCAGTATTCGATTATGTCTAGCATAATCGGTGGCATTCAATATTACAAAATCAAAACAACTCAAGAGTTGATGGAAACCCTAGAAAAGTTATATGAAAATCCTTCTCCTTCGAATAAGGTATTTCTTATGAAGCGTTTATTTAATATGAAAATGGTGGAAGGTGGGTCAGTTACTGATCATTAAATGAGTTTAATACGGTTACCAGTCAATTAACTTGTGTAAATGTAAACTTTGATGAAGAAGTTAGGTCTCTTTTGGTCCTGTGTTCTTTGCCAAAAAGCTGGAATATTTTGGTAATAGTTGTTAGCAATTATGTTTCTGGTTCGAATACATTGAAATTTGATGATGTTGTTGGTGTTATTTTGAGCAAGGAAATTTGTAGGAAAAGCTCAAGTGGAACATCCACATCAGGTAGTGTTTTGAATGCAAAAAGCAGGGGCAGAACAAAGGAGAGAGGAAACAATTCTAGAAGTCGTGGGAAGTCACAAGGAAAATCAAGGGATAGAAGGTCCCAATCTAGAGACAATAGGTATTTTTGGTACTGTGGTAAGCCAGTTCATTTAAAGAAAGATTATTGGTCTCATAAAAATAAAGGAGACAAAAAGGAAGGAAATAAAGAGGCAAATGTGGTAAGTAATAAATCTGATGAGGATGCTTTGATTCTTTCCCTTGATAATATTGATGATTCTTGGGTGTTAGATTTAGGGGCTTCATTTCATGCTACACCCCCATAGAAATTATTTTCTTGATTATGTCCAAGGGGATTTTGGGTTGGTTTATATGGGAGATAATGAACCCTGACAGATTGTTGGAAAGGGAAGAATCAAGATTAAGTTGCAGAATGGGAATCATTGGCTACTACATGAGGTAAAGCATATTCCAAAGTTAAGAAGAAATTTATTTTCAGCAGGGCAACTAGATGATGAAGGTTGTGTTGTTACATTTAGTGATAAAAATTAGAAGGTTACAAAAGGTGCCTTAGTGGTAGAAAAAGGTGTGAAAGTAGGCACCTTATATCTTTGTATAGGTCATACTATTCCTTCTAATTTAGCTATTGTAGATAAAAATCAATGTTCAGGAATAGTTGTTGTAGTTCAATGGGTAGAAAATCAGATAGTTGTTGTGGATTCTAAATCAGCACTATGGCATAATAGACTTGGGCATATGAGTGCAAAAGGTATGAAATTACTTCATTCAAAGAATGTTTTACTAGGTCTAAAATGTGTTAATATGGATTTCTATGAAAGTTGTGTTTTTGGATGTATGGGGACCAACTCAGGTATCTTCTCTTGGAGGCTCTCAATATTATGTTACATTTATTGATGATGCAACTAGGAAGGTATGGATTTATTTCCTTAGGCATAAATCTGATGTATTTGAAACTTTTAAAAATGGAGAAGCTTGGTTGAGAATGAGACAGGTAAAAAGATAAAATGTCTCAGATTTGATAATGGTGGTGAGTATTGTAGCAAAGAGTTTGAATATTATTGTTCCTCTAATGGTATTCGTAGGTAGAAAACGGTTCCAAGGACTCCATGGGAAAATGGAGTGGTTGAGCGCATGAATAGAACAATAATGGAGCGTGCACGAACTATGAGATTGCATGTTGGGCTACCTTTAAACATGTGGGCAAAGGTTGTAAATACTATTGTTTATTTAATTAATAGAGGTCCCTCTAATCCTTTGGGTTGTGGTATTCTAGAGGAAGCATGGATAGGTAGGAAGGTGAGTTATTCTTTTCTCAAAACCTTCAGTTGTAAAGCATTTGCACATGTAGATTCTGAAAATAGAATCAAGCTTGATGCAAAATCAAAGAAATGTATATTTGTTGGATATGGCATTGATGAATTTGGTTATAGGCTTTGGGATTTTGAAAATAAGAAAATTGTGAGAAGCAGGGATGTCATATTCGATGAGAAAGTGTTGTACAAATATTTATTGCAGAAACATGAGAAGAAAGAAAAGGATTATGCAGTGTTGGATGATATTACAAACAACAATGTTCTAGTGTTTCCTGATGCTCCACAACAACAAGAAATACCAGAAACTCCAGTGAATTTTAGATGATCTTCAAGGATAAGTAGACCTCCAGAAATATTTTCTCCCTCTTTGTATTCTATTTTATTAACTGATGTTGGTGAACCAGAATGTTATCATGAAGCTATGTAGGGGGATACCAAGGTTCAGTGGGAGTATGGAATGGAAGAAGAAATGGAATCTTTGCTGAAAAATCAGACTTAGGAATTATGCAAGTTGCCTACGGGTAAAAAAAATTTACCAAACAAATGGGTTTATAGGGTGAAAGAGGAGTATGGAGGTAATAAAATATTTAAAGCTAGATAAGTTGTAAATGGATTTGTATAGAAAAAGGGTATTGATTTTGATGAAATCAATTCTTCAGTTGTTAAAATGATTTCTATTCATACTATTTTAAGTATTGTGGCTACTGAAAATTTGCATTTAGAATAGCTTGATGTTAAAAATACCTTTCTCCATGGTGATTTGGAAGAGGAAATATATATGGAATAGCCACAAGGATTTGAGGTCAAAGGTAAGGAGAAACTAGTGTGCAGATTGAAGAAAATTTTATATGGCTTGAAGCAAGCACCTCGACAATGGTATATTAAATTTGATAGTTTTATGGCTGAGCAAGGCTACAACAGGTGTAATTTAGACCATTGTGTTTACTTTAAGAGGTTAGCTGAAGATAGCTACATTATTTTATGTTTATATGTTGATGATATGCTTGTAGCGAGATCTAACATGGATCACATAAGGAGTTAAAACAACAGTTAACAAATTCATTCGATATGAAGGATTTGGGGGTAGCCAAAAAATTCCTTGGTATGAAGATTACAAGAGATAGGAAAAACAAAAACTTGCATCTCTCTCAAGCTAATTATGTTGAAAAGGTGTTGCAGAGATTTCATATGGAGAATGCAAAAGCTATCAACACACCTTTTCCCAGTCATGTAAAATTGACTAAGGATATGTGTCCAAAGACACAAGAGGAGGATGAGAAAATGTCCAAGGTACCATATGCTTCAACTATAGGCAATTTAATGTATGCCATGGTATGCACGAGACCAGATATTTCACATGTCATAGGATTTGTTAGCAGGTATATGAGTCATCCTAGATTTGAACATTGGAATGCAATAAAATGGATTCTCGGGTAATTGAGAGGTACATCCAATAAATGTTTATATTTTGGGGGCTCTAATACAAATTTAAAAGGCTATGTTGACTCAGATTTGGAAGGGGATATAGATACCAGGTGGAGTACCACAAGTTATGTATTTAAAGGAAAAGTATGTGGCTACAATAGAGGCAGCAAAGGAGATGATATGGCTGCAAGTTTTCATGGAAGAGTTGGGAAAAACATAGTCTGAAAATCATTTGTTTATAGATAGCTAGAGTGCTATACATCTTGCAAAGAATTCTACCTTGCACTCTAAAACCAAACACATACAATTGAGATACCATTTCATTTGGTCAGTATTGGAGGATGGACAGGTAAAGCTAGAAAATATACATATAGATGACAATCCAACAGATATGCTTACAAAGGCAGTGACAAGGGAGAAGTTGAGCTCATGTTCAACTTCAGTTGGTCTTCATGGTTAAAAGTATAATAGAGCAGAAAGGTCCAAGGGGCTTATTTCCAGTGGGAGCTGTATGTGCAGCGGTGTCATCCAAGATCAGTCTCCAAGTGGGAAATTATGTTGGTGTGGAGCTTGATCAGTGTCCAAGTGGGATATTGTTGGTATGTGGCAACTAATCATGCTATACTGTACACTTTTTAGTATTGTACACTCTTCATGTATCCTTGTCGAGGTTCGAGGGTGGCAGCCCCTGAGAAAAAAAAAATCACTTTTTTTCGCTTCATCACCAAAAAAGAAAAAAGTCAACTTTGTAAACCCTAATTTCTAGAAGCTTCTAAAAGCTTGTTATAAGTGGTTGGGATGGAGAGTTGTAGCATGGCATTATTCATGATATTGTAATATATTTTGCACTGGCTAATAAAATCATTGGATGGTTGCGGTTTTGTGGATGTAGCCCATATTCGGTGAACCACGTTAAATTCTCTATGTTATATTTTTTTTTGTGTTTTATTTCTTGGTTTATTGATAAAATCTGCATTTAACTTGTTAGATATCTGTCTTCTAACTCTAACAGAAGGGATCTTGATTACTCATAATTAGGCACTAGGATTCTATAGTAAGGTGGCCTATAACAATCTCATTGATGGTGTCTTGGTTAATAATAGAATCATCACTATAAGGATCATACTCATATTGATTAACAAACTATCATTATCACCATCATAGGGATCATATTATATTTGGTTAAATTATAATTCATTGATATTTATTTAAACAATAAAATTGTTCAACCATAGTATAGGGAAACACTATAGGATTATATTATTTCCATAACTATTAATTATGTTCTTATGGTTGCAATTGATCTAGTGGTGTTGCCAGATAATTGTGTTTCACTTAATCTAAATAGTGAAATTATTCAATCCTAGTTTAGGAAAACACTACATAGGATTATATGTTTCCATAACTATCAATTTTATCCTTGTGATTACAGTCAATCTAGTGATGTTGCTAGATAATTGTATTTTACTTAATCTAACATAAATGTGTTGTTCAACCAAATGTATGACATTAATAATTAGAATTAATATTTAAAATATAATACTACGTAATTCTAAATCATTATTTAAACATATTATGCTATAATGAAATTTATATTGATCAATAAATCATCCAAACAATATAGAAATATTAATTAATTTTAAGAATAACATAATTATGCAAGTGTATTATTATCTTACTACTTGTTGTGGATGATAATCTAAATTTAAGTATGTATTGTTTATGAATAATTGAAGTAGATTATTCCACTTCCTTTTCCTAATTGATGGATGGTTACAAATATTATCATGGAGTTATTAATCAATATTTATTTTCATGTTAATGGTTATTATTTCTTGTGGGGACCTAGTTTGAATGAGTGGTTAAGTAGGTATTGCCAACTCTTTTTGGTGAATGAGTGTTGGATTAACCAATGTATGTGTTGGGATATCATGTATTTATCCAAATAGGAAAATGGATCTTGTACCATTACTAAGTAGAGGACTCCTTTCCTAGACAATCATTAAATGTTGAGGCCAGACACAACTTCTTACATCTCCTTCAGAACATTATAGAACTATTCCTAATAGAAACATTCTCCATTCACATAATTAAGTTTAGTATTGTATTCCCTCACCTATTAAATATTGTGTTTCATCATGCTTTCCAACATCACACATGCATGTGTGTAGTGCATCAATGTCAAGTAGTGTACTATGAATTCTATAGAAACAAATTAGCCTTTTTCAAAACATGTTTTTTTCATATTATTTTTTTGTATTACATTGGTCCATTTTTGAAAAACCACATTTAACCTATATAAGTAAAATTTATGTCTATTTATATTAACAAACTAGATTAACATCAACAAATTCAATTTTGAATTTTTGTTAAAAACTTACACTTTAATATGCCCTCCTAACTAAAAAAATTAAAACATAATCATATGCTATTATTATAATAATCTACTTAACTTACCTAAAAGTTATTTTAAAATATTTCAATATAAATATGGTATTATTAAATAGATCAATATAAATTCATGTACAGGTTTCTCTCAATGTCACTTAAATTTTTATTAGAGATCTAATTAACATCACCATTAAACAACATTTTTAGTCTTATCATATTACAAAATATAAAATAACATGTTGTTCAATCATATTGAAGGCCAATCAAATCATTGAAATCAATATAATAATCCTCACAATTGTTCTTTATTTATTTAATTAATACTCCAAGATGTTTGATTGAAAGGCTTATCTAGAGGAAGGTGTTAAAATATACATTTTACAAGCATGTGAATCAACATTTCATGTTATATTGTCTTGAAAACTTCCCGAAAGATTTGAATGCTAAAACAACAAAAATATCAAAATTATAATTTAAAATCTAACATGAAAGAAATTTAATCTCAACTCTAAACATATTGAATATTTACTGGTATATATCTTAGTTATGATAATAAGAATCCTACCATAATGTTTGACTACTTATAAACAAAACAACAAAGAGAATACAAATATGTTCTTACTTCCCACAAGTCCCTTGCCTCAACAATACTTCCACTAGGAAGACCAATATCTTCCCATTTGGCAGTTATAGAAGCATTTTTAGAACTTTTATTCCATAAAATAATAAAAACTCTTGCATTTGACATTGGCCCAGCCCATACCTATATATGTATAATCAAATAAAAAATAATTATTTTAATTAATATATATAAAAATATAAATTAGATGTAAATTTTATCAAATTCATTACAAATGTTTTAAATACCTCGAGATCTCCTTCCTTGCTCACTTTCTTTCCTCGTTTACCTAATGAATCTATGAAAAGAAAAAAAAATGATTCAAGACAAAAATAGTTAAAACTTGTTGGGGAAATTTCATTTTAAAATAGTCATATTACTCACCTTGGTTGACATTAATGACCTCCTCATTGCTTAGAATTTCCAAAGTATCAGCACTCATAGATCTCATATCACAACCAATAAGCAAGGGTGCCTGCAAATAGTAATACAATTGAAATGACCATAAAAATAAAACATTCAAATCAAATTCAATATAAAACTATATGCACTTTTGCATACTAGTCACCTTCATTAAAGCCCATATGCTAAAATGAGATCGGTATTCCTCTGTGGTCATGTTTCCATTCCCAACCTTTAACATGTTAGGATCTGATTCATCAATCTAGGAGTGATTAATGTTACATTATAATTTAAAATTATTGTAATAACACTGAGTATTTAATTTACCATTCCATCCACCAGGGCCTGCATAACTAGCCCACTTATCATTCTGGTCAGCCTTAGATATCATACTGAAAATAATCAATTCCTTGTAAGTATCATCATTGATGAAAAAAAACATATAAAAAGTCTATGTTTTATGTGATTAAATTATTTATAATACAAAAGATGATGCCTACCTTTCCCAACTATTATGTATATCTCCTGTAGTTCTCCAACTATTTGCAATCTTCGGGGCCCAAGTTGCAGGATCTTGTTGACCCCTGAAAATTTATGTAGCCATATCAAATCCAATACCTTGAATAACTTCATCTTAAACCATTAAAACCTACATTCATATGAATGAAGAAATGTTGCTTACCATTCACACATTGCATAGAAAATAGGGTGGCTTGTCTTGTTGAGAGCATCCCTCATTTTTTGGTACCTGATTTTCTCAAATAAATTTTCTAAATGTAAAAATCAAGCACAAAATAAATTTTCTAAATGTAAAAATCAAGCACAAACGTAAAATCATTCATTAACTAGTGTAAATTTTGATATCATTCATTAACTAGGGTAAAGATTGATATCATTCATTAACTAGTGCAAAGATTGATATTTTTTTTATATTGATGAAATACAATTACAAAGAATAAAGTATAGTTAGAAAACTACAATGAGAAACTATACAAAACAAAAGAACCAAGGAGCTTGATGAGGGTGCAACCCAAGACACAAGAAAATCACACAAAAAAACCAGAGATTCTTATTATTTTCAAAAGATGAAATTCTTGCATGCAGAGGATCTCCAATCCTCGAGTTCTGCAATACATGCAAATTACAGAAAAGAAATTATAGAAATTCCCCTATTCGCAACTTGCGATCTTCTTTCCCCAAAAACTACCCACAAAAATCAGAAACTACCCCATAAATAGCTCAATTCTCCGTTTGGAGCCAAAAACAACATTCTAATTATGCAAAAACTTCCAGAAGCCCTAACTCAAGATCTAACCGTCGGATCTTCAATAATAATGCCTTTTCGGAAAGGTCTTGCAAAAATGAAGTGTTAAAAAATGGGGCCTAAAGGCTAACCACTTTCATTTTCCGCCAATTTTCGGGCCCATCCGGAGCCTTTAAGTCCCTCAAAATTAGCTCCGAAGATTTTGTAAGGCAAAAAGCAGAAACTGAAACTTGAATAACTTTTAAGTCCCTCAAAATTAGCTCCAAAGATTTTGTAAGGCAAAAAGCAGAAACTGAAACTTGAATAAATTTTGAACCAGGAATGCTCTTTGCCTGATTCTTTCACCAAAATGTTTATTATTTTTTCCTGAAGCTTCCCTTAAATTTCTATCTCCTCACACCTTCAAAATCATACTTGCTAAAAATAGCAGTCGAGCAGAAAAAGTAGAAAAGCAGTTCTGAAAGTTGGGAATTCTTCTTCGACGAAAAGGGTACCCAGAAATGCAAAAACATCTACAAAAAAAAATATAAATGAAAGTAAATATATTTTTGGGTGATGTAGGATTGCCCTTACACCACTGGATGCTCCTGCATCAGAGTTGTACAAACAACCACAGCTCTATACAAACCAAGGACTTAACCTTTGTACAAAACAACAGCTTAAAGTGTCACACTGAACTGAAATATTACAAAGAATAAAGTACAGGAAGATTGATATTTACCTCTCTTTAGTATCTTCACCCCCACTATTGCAATTATCATATTTCAAATAGTTTATTCCCTGCATATTCATTATTCAATGGTTTCCCTACTTCAATATCAAAAAAGTGGGAAAAGGAGATCTATCCTAGTATCTTCATCCAAGGTGACATTAGTTAAAAGCCATAGCAGTCAAAAAGAAATTCAATTCTAATTATAGTAGAATGATACCCATGAAGCAAAAGTTTTGGCATCTTGCTCTTCATGCCCAAGAGAGCCCAGCTGAGTTTTCATGCATGTTTGTACTCTGCAAAACAGAAGCAAAGTCAATATAAATAAAAAACTAGATAAAGAAGAGCTTGTTGAGTTGTAATGTTTAAGGTAGAAGTGCTTATCAAGCATACAAGTTTGGAACTTTCTAAAATTAAAGAGGTGCTAGTTGTGATGTATATACAACTATTGACTAATTTTAATCCCAAGAAAAGTGGTCTGCTGCAATTCTAATTTCAAAAACTTGCAAAACTTATATAACTGTTACTTAAGGATCGGATGTATGTGTTGTTTTCTCACCCAGCATCTGAATATATTCCAATCTTAAGTCCCTTGGAATGAACATAGTCTGCCAATGCCTTTATGCCAGAAGGAAATGTGGCAGCTCTGGGAACAAGATTACCCTGATCACATACAAGGGTTTGAATATTAGGTACATAAAAATACATCATATGTTAACTCTAGCAACTCTAAGGCCTCTTTTCCATGCACATAATGTACCTCATCATCTCTATTCAGCTCAGCCCAGTAGTCATCTTGATTGACACACCAAGATTGAAATTAGTATGGTCTAATGGGCCAAGGAAAAAAATATATACAGCAAATAGAAATGGTGGAGTATAGCTGAACTATATTAATATACTCATAACCCAACTTGGATAATCTGTTGGATATCATTACATTAGTTGTATGATGAACACAGACCAATAAAAAGATTATTTCATATTTTCTCAATCATAACACAGTCCTAGAAATTTATACAAATCCTTCAGTATACAATACCAATTGAAACCCGCCATAAGTAAAAGCATAAGACCTTGTGACAATGGTTTGGAGATCAATAGATGTATAATGATATTCATAACATACAAATTACATTAATGTTATGAGATTTTCACAATCTATAACGTTTTTAATTTGTTGTTTCTTGATTTTGATTGTGTGTAAGTTTTTACATCAATGTTTCGGATCACACTCCCTGATCCATAATCAAGATGATAGAGAGCTCAAGACATCAAAATTTCAGACCACACTCCTGAATTATGGATCAAAGAGTGTGGTCCAAAATGTTGATGTCTTGAGCTCTCTATCATCCTGATTATGGATCAGGGAGTGTGGTCTGAAACATTGGTGCAAAAACTTACACACAATCAAAATCCAGAAACAACAAATTGAAATACAGATTACAATATTGTTGTTTTAACTGTTAACTCATCTTTTCATGGTAAGAAGTTCAGAACGATGCTATTTACTATCGAATTAAGCAGGGTACCTGTTGCACGAGTAATCTCCTCATTGACATGATGGCATGGGAAATGATTATAATTATTGAATCTAAACAAAGAAAGAACTACATCAATCACTGAATAAGTGTGTTTACACGCATGAAAAATGATGAATTTCTATACTAATCCACCCTTATTTTGATAGTTTTGTGTCTTGGGCATTTGTAATTCACAAACATTATACCCCATCTGAGGCTTCTGACTAGGCCCATCGGATACTAAAATCCTGCTTCCCATGCGAGCTGATTTTGCTTGATAGCATGAGAATGCAAAAGCCCAAACCCATATTATCTTCACGGTTGCAATGTGCTCAAAACAGAGAAGCTAGTGATATATATAGCATCTTGATTTGGTTGTGAACACCTTGGATTGCAAGTGATCAACTGTGTTGAGCATATTCATGTGTATAAACCCTTGTGAAAACCTTAACAATGTGAACTGATTTAGATTCTCCATATGGTGATTAGAACAGGGTCCCTTTCATTATTGTTAGAAGTTGAACCAGGGGCGAAGTTAAAATAAAGTGGCCACACAAACTTCTTCTCAAACCTTGACGTCAAGTTTGTCCGATAGATATAGTTGTTATCATGGCCACTTCTAGTGTGGACCTCTCCTTAGGAAGCACCAAAATAGAGTGTTAGTATGTTCAGAAATGAAGTTTATAATGAGATTAGTGGCCTATGGTAATTAAAATCATTTATTTTGTAACGTAATGGTAGATGTTCAATAGGGGAAATGTACCAGTAGCCATCAGGGCTAACTTCGCGCATTCGTGCAAAGTGCAAAATAGGTTCAATTTCAAATTATTATTTTTGGGCTTCTTCATAAGCAAGTTAGGACCTTAAAAAGAAAAATTTGGCTTCTAGGTATTTAAAACGCACCTTGTAGAATCTGTAAAGCGAAAGGTGTTCAAAAAGGGTGTTTTAAAACCTTCTCCCCATACATCTTTACCACTTCACCAGTACCCGTTCATTAGACAAACAATAAAAACCCACAAAAATTTAAAGTGTTTTCAATAGTGAAAAAGGTGTTTTCAATAGTTTTCAATGTGGGATTAATTTTTTTTGTCAACTACACATTCAATAGTGAACATATATCGGTGTAATTTGTAAATTTTTATTTGCATAATTAAAACAATGTAATGACTAAAATGTAAACGGTTATTGAGGGGTCAGGTGAGGAAGAAGTGAACGGGTATTGGATCATGGGCGGCAATTGGGTCTTTTCTATTGACAACATTCCTTCCATTAGGAAGAAACAAAACCAAGATAGTATGCAAGATGTCTTCCTATTCCTTAAAGGAATATTCAAGAAGAATGATGAAATCTAATTCCTTTGAACTACGCTCAAGTGTCTCAATGTCGAATCCAAAAGCTGACACACTCCACCAAACAAGCATTCTAGGCCACACTATAGAAGATGAAAATCCAAAATCTCCTAGAAAAAAATGTAGAACACAATCCAAAGAAAAAGATATCTCCTCTAAAGACAAAGAAGTCTCCTCCAAATGTTGTCCAAAATTATCCACACTCAAGTCAAACTTTGAACAATGATCATGTAAAGAATGAACAAGAGGGTAAGATTTTTCCCTCACAACAACTAAGGAAGGATAATCTCTATCAAGGAGAATATGTATACAACCAATGGTGTCTTCCAAATATGAAATATGAGACTCAACAAACAAAGTAGTAATATCTATCAAGTACTCATCCCATGTAGATGTATCTATATTATGTTGTAGATCATGATGCATTGAATGACAAGAGGCTAAAACTATGGCAACAAAAGCATCATCAAATACAATAGAAGATGGAGGAGATGGAATGTGAGGCTCAAGAATGAGATCTAATGTGAGAATGATCAAGTTCAAGTAACCAAAAGTCTCCCACAAATCACGGTCCATACTAGAAGTGTGACATAGAGCCAGAGGAACAAAGTCATCATCAGAAGAAAAATTTATAAAGGTGTATAACTAAGATGCATGATCAACCATACCAGTAGCAATAATTTACCTACTCTCCAATTCTCTAATCATAACTAAATCATGAGCTAATTCCACATTTTTCCTCACTCCATCATGGGTAATCTAATAGATGGAAAGAAGATTGTTTGACAAATGAGGTGCACAAAAAACATCATTGAAAGTGTCATCTTCCCAATTATATTCATATATGTATCAATTATTTTCCATTAAAATATGTGACATAGCACAAGTCTCAAAAGAAGAGAATATAGATTATAAAGATGCCATATGATGATATGCTCCTTAATCTAGAAGCCATCTCTTTGATCCAATACATATATAAAAAGCACAAAGATGTTTACCTGATATAGTAACAAGACTAGCATGACCTTTGTCCTTTTTAGAATATTTTGAAGAAGAAGAATTTGACTCAAACATTCAAGAAGATAAATCAATATGATTATTTTTAAGAAGATATTTCAATTCATCGGTATTCTTCTTATAACAATAATGGTCATCATATCCAAGCTTCTTGCAATATGAACAAATAGGATTCTCTTTCTTAAATTATTTCTCCATGGAAGAGGATTTTTTCTTTGGTTGATCAAAATGTGGATTGTTCCTTGATTTCTTATATTTCTTATCAAAATATTTTGACTCTTTCACTTGACTAATCAACAATTCTTGAGATTTAGATGACTTGATGAGATCCATAGAAAGAAGCTTTTGTTTCTTATGTATTAATATCTCAAAAAAAGTTGCAAATTATGGTCTAGTGTATGTAGGCCCCACACTCAACCTATGAGTATGTAAGCTAGAAATAAACACTTCTTAATTGGGACCAATTTTGTTCAATTCATTATAGACCAATTGAATGTAGTTCTTATCAATTCCACATGCTTTAAATTTCTCTCTTAGATCATTGACCTTAGTGATTTGTAGTCTTGGATGTTGTCAAAGTTCTTAGGATCAAGGTTCGTCAATTCCATATCAATTTGATAGCCTTTTAATTCATCTCTAGTGTCATACAATGTTTCTAACAAGTTCCAACCTTCATAAGAAACTCTACATCATTCAATTTGAAACAACAGATCTTGATAAAATAAGCTATGAAGACATTCAAGATCTTTAGTATGTACAATCATGCATTTTATCTTGTTCTCATCATCATTAGATTCAAGTACCTTATCTTCAATATATAGAGATTGACCTTCATTCATTAGAACACTACATGCATGTTGAGGTCAAGTTGAATAGTTTTATGATGTTAGCAAAGGAACATTAGAATGACCCATGGAAAATAAGAACACAAGAAACATATCAAAATAATGCACCAAGAGACCCCCCAACTCACTCAATCGAGAATCCCCCCAAAATATGATATATAGTGTGATTACAATGCTATAATTACTTTCTAAAGTTTACAATGGAAAGATGGATCAAAGAAGGAAAATTATAACAATATCTTAGAGTTAGATCCTCAAATTAAAATTTCAAGTTCCTAGAATGTCCACATAATCAACCAAAATGAAAATTTGCACATATTTGAATAAAGCATGCATGAGGCTAAATATGGTAAAAGTGCATGGATATAATTGTAGAGCTCCTCAATACCTTTCCAACGCTGTGAAAATAATGAAAATTAGATAATCATGGGTCAATGAGTTTGACTCAAAAACTACACAGTTGAATCCTGATAGCAATATCATAATTTGACATGTTGTGGAAGAAACCTCCC
The DNA here is from genome assembly GCA_007115665.2 of Sequoiadendron giganteum. Classification (NCBI taxonomy): domain Eukaryota; kingdom Viridiplantae; phylum Streptophyta; class Pinopsida; order Cupressales; family Cupressaceae; genus Sequoiadendron; species Sequoiadendron giganteum. The sequence continues at coordinate 426,599,435 of CM021100.1, forward strand.
ACTTATCATTAGATAATTTGTCAAAAATTTATGAGCTTGGAGGTCCAAAAATAAAAATATAACTTCAATGAGAAATACAATTCACCTTAGGAAAAATATGACAAAAATCTTACACTTTTGTGAAGTCTCAGTACTAGCTTTCTACCAATATCTTGTTAGCAAAATTGACACCCTAATGGAAAATTACATAATTTTGAAAAAAGTTCTATACTAGGGCTTAGGGGGGAGGGGGGAGTTTAAGCACCTGGGTGCTTAACTCAAGTCACACCATGTGACTATGTCATTACTAATTATTTTAAGAAAAATGCCACATGTAGCCATTGAGGTGCCACGACTCTTGATGGTGCTAAGGTGAGCAATGGAGGTCATATTGCCTTAGTGCTAAGAACCTATGGGCTTAGATAAACCTCTATATTTACTTGTTTTTGATTGACACGTAAACACTAAAACTAACTAGGGGCAAAAAACCACTAACATATTTAAAAAATAATTTTTAGTTATTAAAATTTGTTGAAATCATCTCTCTAATAGCGGATGATGTCAGCCCAATGCAAATCGTACGTAGACTACAAATATGATAAATCTATAAAGAATATTCACCCAATGGTAAAATTATATATATTTTGATGGGTAAGGATGTGTACAAATCATACAAACCCATACCATACAGATTTTGTATGATTATATGAACAAAATTTTAGCAAAAAATATGAAACCCTAAAAATGGCTTAAATTTTTATTTGCCCAGATATCAAGTGTTTTATATGAGAATGAGGGTTTTTGGGACTTTTTCACTCAATGGTGAGGTCCATTTTGATCCAATGTGCACTTGAAAAAAAATCAATCCTAAATCACCCTTAGATGTGAGAATAGGGTGGGTGCATGGAAATGGGTAGCCATTTCACGGACACATTCAAAAAAACTTTTGAAAATTCATAACGCACTCGCATTATGGCTTGGTGTGCTAAGCATGAGGCTTGGAAACATAAATACAATAACATGAGCCTATTATAACACGAGCGCATTATAACACGCTCGCGTTATTGCTTGTTAAAAGCAAAAAAAAGAGAAATAATGTCATTCTTATTTTGACTATTTTTTTCTTCTAGTCACGGCCAAAACCCCCATATTTCATGCTCACGTTCCAGGAGGAGCCATTCAAAAAAATTCTTCACCAAAAATTTCAATTTCTTCACAACGATGGCACCATGACGAGGAGGTGTGAGAGGTAAGGATTTTGTACTTTTTATTTTGAATTAGTTAGTTTTAGGTTGAATTTGATATATAATTTTTTTATTTTTTAGGAGATGCAAATCAACCTGCAAACCCTCAAGATCCTCAATAGGAAGACCAACCAAATCCTCAAGATCAAAATCAATCACAACAACAACCTCCTCCACCAATCACTCAACCCCCTCTTGGCACTCAACAAAATTTAAGGCGTGAAATTGAGAACAAGAAAAATAAAATTCAGGATTTGATTAGTAGGTTGAGTGATCCAAATGGTTCAACCATAGAAAGAATGACCCTAGCAAATTCATTGAAAGATATGTTAAAAAATATAGATTCAATTAGCAAACAAATAACTACATGGCAAGATAGAAGGCAGGCGGCTAGGGATTATTATGTGAATAAACTATCATACAAAGATGTAAAGGATTTAAAAATTACCAAAGGTGATTTGTGCTCATTATTCACTGACCCATGCACAAATCAAAATCTTACCCTCAATGTGAAGAGGTTTCCTATCCGTTGGTGCCACCACCAATACATTAGGGACCAGTTTTTTGATAGGTGGTACATGGTCTTCGATTACCCACCATGAAACAATTGTGAGGTCCCGCAATATTTCCTTAGGAAAATATACAGTGATTTCATATTGAACAAAATTCCAAATTATTTTGATATGAGGGATTTCCAGGGGAGAGGTGGGGGGTCAGCTCAGGATAGACCCGGTGCACAGACGGATCCTACGCGACAAGGTAAATGAGCTCACGCTAGGCCACCTCGTGAGAATTTTTTATGCCTTTTATCGTGAAGGAAAGTGATGACGTAGAGACATTGTAAGCAATCAACACTTTGACCCAGAGTGTGATCCATCATACTAGCCCTATTCTACAGTGCCATTCAGGGGAGTCTTCAAGTGGTGGCCTTCAAACCCATATGTGTCAATCTTGTGGGGTGACTTGTTCATATGACCCCATCGACACTCAGGAGGCTGCTACGTAGGATCCATCTATAGCTATGAAGATGGAGAGGGCAACTAAAATTTTGCATGAGGCATATGGCATTGATAGTCAGGTAAAAGTTAGCATGTTCATTGAATTTAATTTATTAAATTTCAATTTTGAAATACAATATTAACTAAAAATGTTTTATGATTTTAATAAAATTGCAGGGTCATAGTTGAGATTGGATATATCCAACCCCCACCTACTTATTTTTGCAGTACACCTATTGTTGGGGTATGTAACTAGTAAACAATTATAAATTTATTACATGTTAATGGCATTGTTTTACGAATGGTAATTTAATATGCGATTTTGGATGTTGAAGAGACTAATATTGGAGGTTTCAATGGAACACTTCCCAATGGTGATGGATTTACTCAAACCTACATGGAGGTAATAAAATAAATATTTTAACTAATGAATTGTACTTAATAGATTTGTGTAGTTTATATGCACATCATTGATTATGTTGAATAATTTGTTGTTTTATTTTCAGATGTTGCAAGCCAAAACACCTTTGAATCTGACAAGGGAAATGGATATTGGTGTTTCATCTATTATATAATCCTCAATGGCTTTGACACGAGAGGTATGAGGCAAATTAGTAAATTTCAATTTACATTTGTCAATTTATAGATGTTAGTTAGTGAAAGATCAAACCATTATTGGTTCACGTAGTTTAATTTCTATTTGTATGGTTTATACAGGGCTTGAGCACGTCTGAGAAAGGGCGTGATAATATATCCCTCATGGAGAGAGATCATGAGATGGCAGTAAGTGATTATTTTGTCAAATACATCATTTTTTATAATGTAATTTCTATATATTCATGTCTTTACTTCTTATTGTAACAGTTAAAACTTCACCATGAACTAAACACTAGGAGGAGCAGTAGGAGCACTCCTCAAGCTCAACAAAAATGAGTGATAGACCTATCACCATCCGATCGAAAAGAAAAGGGAAAGATTTTTTTTCTAGAGCATGGAGAGCAATAACTTTTGATTCCAAAGCCCTTTGTTGTATGCCTACATGGCAGTTTTGTACATATTTTATATTGGACATATTTGACATTGTATGCCTATATGGCATTCTCATAAGCCTATATGGCTATTTTGTACATATATTTCATACTTATATCGACATATATTGATGTATGCCTACATGGTTGTTTGGTTAATAAAAATATATATTATCCATGATGTCCATATTTGCATTCTAAATTGATGATTCAATAGATATGACTTATGTGTATTCAAGTGTATACTTTACAACTTATGTGTATAATTTGTGACTTAAGTGTGTTCGAATGTATACATTGCGGCTTACATTTTTCATGTGTATACCTTGTATTTGTGCATATAATTTGTATTAATTTTTGTATACTATGTATTCATGTGTATACTTCTTGAGGCTTACATTTTTTTGAGTACTTGTGCTTCCCTTATTGAGATGTACATGCTTGACTTATTCACATGTATAATTATTAATTGGTTAGCCCTAGCATTGATCATTGTTGTCCTTCATGGTTTGTCTTGAATATTAATTGATTGATGCTAAACAACTATATCTAAAAGAAAAAAAAATGTTTTCAATTGGTATTCCATGAAATGATTCATAAAAATATTCCAATATGCTCTTGATGTGTAACCATCGAAAGATTTATATGCTAATTTTTTGCAATATTGTTTCTTGTATACAAAATGCACTCGGGAGAAAGCCAGTTATAATTTATAATACAAATAAGAAATGGATTCTATGTTGTCCTAGACCTCCAAATAGGTCTATTCAACAAAGCAACACACTCTCAATCACTCTTCGAATTGAAAAACACCATTGGTAATGCAGATTGGCTCAACCAAGTTGTGATTTGACATAGCTTCTCTCAAATATGCCCACTAAGACTCCAACATTCACTTGGCTCAACAGGGTAACTCAACTACCCAACCACGGAATCTATCAAACCAGACATGACCAGAACTTGAAGCAAAACTTGAAACCTCCCAACATGACCAACCCAACTCAATATAGCTCACCTTATGCTTGGGAAACACCTCTGACCTATCGCTTCCAAACTAGGCCTCTTATTCCTTATTTCCTAACCAACTAGGACAATCAACACAAGAACCACTCAAAAGGCATTAACCAGACCAAGGACACTAGTTATAGGCATCTTATACCAATTCCCACAAGTCTTTAAAGGCCCATGTCTTGAAAACAAAATACAAATCCATGACAGGCCAAAACAAAATGCTACAAGGTAGGCCTAATTAGGATAATCCACACAAGGAATCAAGTACCTTGTCTCACCCCAACACCCCTCAACCACAAAAAAATTATTTCAACATTTTCCAACACAAATCAAATTCTCCCAAGCACCCTTGTCACAAAACATGAAAACAATCAAAAATCATATTTTACACAAAATCAAGCTTGTCACATAGAGATGTCAGACCTAGAATGCCAAAGATATCTCTCCCACCTTCAAGCCATTCTCTGAAACCAACATGGAATCAAAATATACATGGTACTCTAACTGATCCACGCCCTCAACTAACTAAAAACCAAATTTCAAAACAAGTAACGGGTGCATTTCAAATATGTTGCTTTAAGCAACTTACAAATTTGCAACTTTAGACTCCTCCAACCTAATGACTACAAATAATGACCTCTAAACCCACACAAATAGCTTAGAAATAGCCTTATTACATCAACAAAACTCCATTCTTTCACACTCATATACAATTTCACAAATTTGCCTTCGAAGGCTAAAAAGGTAACTTCTAGTGCAAGATTGAAATTTTCACATTTTTTATCACTAGACCCAAAAGTCGCCCTAAAACATACCTAATGCTCTTAATTGACCTTATTCAAGACAAAGCATGCTCAAAATACCCACAACAACCTATTGGTCAACCTATTCACCATTAGATAATCACTAAAACCACTAAACTAGATCTTCTTCATCAAATGGAGGAATAAGGTACTCTGCACCAATGATCATACACTTTTTGTGTGGAATAATCAGACTTCTCCACCGTCATTTGTATGTTTCTCTTTTTCATTGTTTTGCATGCCATCATAAGGGATCAAGTTGGTTGAACACAACTCAGATCAATTCCGTGTGTTTGGGTCTGAAAGAGGACCATTCCTAGCATAAACCTACCTATTGGAATGCATTGGAGCAATTAGTTTGGTCACATGAATTTTCAAACGAAAGTTGCACCACTTTGCAACTTTACACTGCTTCCATTTGACACTTTTTCCATCAAGTGAAAATCCCCTGCCACAAGAAAACCACTATGAGATAGTCAAAACTAAGAGAGGTTTTTGTAGAGGGGTCCAACGTGATCCTATAGGACCAAATGAGAAGTTGCTAAGCATCATAGTATCCAAGTAATAGCATGTTGAAATTTGCAACCATTTAGCACTTTGGACCATTAAGGGATCGATCCGGTTCAATGTACCTCAAAGGGATTTCTCGTTTTTGGATGTGAAAGATAACCATGCCTAGCTTAAAAATACCTATTCAATGTGTTGGACTAGTCCGCTTGGTCACATGATTTGCAAAATAAAATTTGCACCACTTTGAAACTTTGCATTGCTTGCATTTGACGCTTTTTCCATCAAGTGAAAATCCATCGCCACGGGAAAACCACTCTGAGATGGCCAAAACTGAGAGAGGTTTTTGTAGAGGGGCCCAACACAATTCTATAGGATTAAACAAGAAGTTTCTAAGAGTCATTGTATCTAAATAATAGCATGTTGAAGTTTGCAGTGAATTTTCACTTTGGCCCCTTAAGGGATCAATCCAGTTGAACGTACCTCAGAACGATTCCGCGTGTTTGGGTGCAAAAGAGGAGCATTCCTAGCATAAAAATACCAATTCAAATGCATTAGAATAGTCAGCTTGGTCACACGAGTTGCAGAGCAAAAGTTGCACCACTTTGCAACTTTGTACAGCTTAAATTTGACATTTTTTCCATCAAGTGAAAATTTGCCGCCAGGGGAAAACAACTCCAAGATAGCCAAAACTGAAAGAGGTTTTTGAAGAGGGGCTCAAAATGATCTTGTAGGCTCAGATGAATAATTCTCTAAGCATCATGTTATCTAATTAATAGCTTGTTGAAGTTTGCAGCCATTTAGCACTTTGGACCCTTAAGGGATTGATCTGGTTGAACTTACCTCAGAGCGATTCGATGTGTTTGGGTGTGAAAGAGGACCATTCCCAGTGTAAACATACCTATTTGGATGCATTTGAACAATCCTCTTGGTCACACGAGTTGTAGAACAAAAGTTGCACCACTTTGCAACTTTGCACTACTTGCATTTGACGCTTTTTCCATCAAGTGAAAATCCTCTACCACAGGAAAACCACTCTGGGATAGCCAAAACTGAGAGAATTTTTTGAAGAGGGGACCAACATGATCCTATAGGATCAAATGAGAATTTTCTAAGCTTCACAGTGTCCAAATAGTAGCATGTTGAAGTTTGTAGCCATTTTGCACTTTGGACCCCTAAGGGATCGATCCGGATGAACGTACCTTAGAGCGATTCTTTGTGTTTGGGTGTGAAAGAGGACCATGCCTAGTGTAAAAATACCTATTCATATGTGTTGGAATAGTCTGCTTGGTCACACAAGTTGCAGAGAAAAATTTGCACCACTTTGCACTGCTTGCATTTGACACTTTTTCCATCAAGTGAAAATCTACCGCCACAGGGAAACCACTCCGAGTTAGCCAAAACCGAGAGAGATTTTGTAGAGGGGCCCAAAATGATCCTACAAGATTAGACAAGAAGTTTCTAAGTGTCACAGTATTTGAGTAACAACATGTTGAAGTTTGCAGCCATTTAGCACTTTGGACTCTTAAGGGATCGATTCAATTGAACATAGCTCAAAGTAATTATGTGTGTTTGGGTGTGAAAGAGGAAAATTCCTATTGTAAACATACCTATTTGAATGTGTTGGAATAGTCCGCTTGGTTACACGGGTTGCAAAACAAAAGTTGCACCACTTTGCAACTTTGCACTACTTGCATTTGACGTTCTTTTCATCAAGTGAAAATATACCATCACGGGAAAACCACTCTGAGATAGCCAAAACCAAGAGATTTTTTTGTAGAGGGGCCCAACATGATCCTATAGGATCATATGAAAATTTTCTAAGTGAAAGTAAATAATTTTTATGGGGTTTGTGTTGCTGCGCTTGTAGATTTTGATGGAAAAGGGCATGAAAAATGAGGTTTCACCGTAGGGTTTGATAAAATATTGCATGTAGAGGTTGGGTGATTTTATTTTGAGTTTGTGTAGGTTATTTTAAGAAGGTTTGAGGTGGTGGCATGTTTTTCTAAGTTATGGAACCATTCCTTTCAATAAACCCTCCTTATACTAGCATAAAATAAGGGTTTTGGTTTGGCATGCTGGAGTGAGTTTGTCCTGAGAAAAATTGTGGATCTGAGGCTTTGGATATATGATAATTGCTGCCCCAACAAATTAAGGGATTTTTTGAATGTTTAAAGGTATGTTCCTTTGTAAATTAGGCCTAGTTAGCCTAATGAGGATAGTGAAGAAGGTCATTTTTGATGCACATGTTCCAAGATAGTCACTATTTATTTTGAAGTATGTATTGTAACTCAATAATATCTATCTAGATCAGTCATTTTTTTCTGAAGTCATTTGAGAAATTTTCCTCAAAACACCACTTGGAGCCACACTTTTCACTTGAAAATTCATCATAAAACCCTTTAGTAGCAACTCCACCTTTGTTTCTTGAATTCCCCTGCATAAATAAACACACACACACACACCAAAAACATCCTAATACTAACTTACTCAACTGATCTAAACTATCAAATTTGGTGGAGTAGTCATTATTGGTTTATAGAGCGAGTTGAGAAAAATCAATTCAAACTAATGATAAACTCAATGGATACCCTCCTAAATATATTCAAATGGAAGATACTTCACTATTCTACCTTAAAAAACAAGATTCAAGGCCTTAAACTACTGTATAGGTCGTACAAGTTAATGAACAACTGGAAAAACTCATAAAATCACTAAAATGGGGACTTTATTGATTATAAATATTCAAGAATACAAAAGATCTATGTTTTTCTCGACCTTACATGCTTTATATCACTTCTCTAATCACCTAATAAAATCTTTGAGATTTTGAATACATTACATATGACCTTTAGATCACCTTTTTCACATTTTTTTACATTTCAAAATTCAAACTTTACAAATTTGCCTATTGAAGGCATTTACAAAACAAAGTGCTACTGCACCAAACATGAACTCAAAAATTACAGTATTTGAGTAAATCTCATTACAAGTAAATCTCGTTACAATACCTTAGGTACTTCATTGTCACGGATCTTTTACAATGTCACTCATACATTCGAGATTCTCTTTAAATTTCTACATCATAGGTGCTCATTATGAGATGAATATCAATTGAGTAACTTGAGATTCCCTCGCTAAGCTTCACACGCTCTTTTATAATGGCTTGAAATCAAAACTAAGATTTGTCAAGATCATCAAAATAAGGATTTTGCATTTCTTTTTTGGTTGAGATTCTCTTTGATGGCTCATAAATCAACATTTCCTGCAATGAGAGATCAATCAATTTTTAGTAGTTTACTTACAAATACGCAAAGTAAAAGAGAAAAAGAAAGAACATCCAAAATGGAAATGAAATAAAAATAGATGGAAGGAACTTACAGATAGGCATGCAGGTCTCACAACTTAGTCATTCTTGGTCATACATCTTCATTGGGAATTCCAACATACCTATTGCACACAACACCTCTCATGAATAGAGTAAGTTGAAATTTCAAATGCTCTTATAATGTCTACATCATAGCTGATCATGATAAGGTTAACTTCAAATGAATAAATTGAAATTCCCTCACCAAGCTTTGCACACACTTTTACAAAGGCTTAAAATCATGATTGATATTTGTCAAGATCATTAAAATAAGGATGTTGCATTGCTTTTCTAGCTGGCATTCTCTTGGATGACTCATATATCTGCATTTTTTGCAAGGGGACACCAATCACTGTTTAGTAGGTTACTTACAAATAGGAAAAGTAAAAGAAGATGATAGTATTGGCATCAAAAAAATTAATGTGCATACAAGTATAAATTAATAAGAACCAATGTGCATATACTTACAAATTAATCCAATGAACCATTTGGGTCTGATCTACTCTGTATTGTTTCAAGTATTGCCTCATGGTTAGACTCATAGAACTTCCACAAGGTCTTGTTCAAAAATCTACCCTCATACAAATGAACATTGGATGCCACGACAAGGTTTGAGTAATGAAGAATCTTACGATGTGTGTCAAAGTCCTAAAACAACTAATGTTTAACACTCGAATGTTGGTACCTTCTGAGCCACGTTCCAGTAACCACAACTGAGCCTATACGGCATTCAATGTTTTCTCCATCTATAACTGGAGCGTCCAATTTATTTTTGGCCTCAACACAATGACACAAGTAATAATATGCTCCCTCTTCATTGTCTTCATCTGTAATAACTGCATAAACATGCCCTGCATTGATATGTGTAATAAATCTCTTGAAATTATTCAACATTACGAATACAATACAAAGTAAGATAACGATATGGAATTTCAACAACTAAGCAAGTAGGTATATCACCTGGTTGATCTAGATCTGATACATGGTCAAATTCAACTGATGATTCCATCTATTTCAATTCCAATACCATCAAAGGGTGATATGTTTGAAGTGGGATAAGATAAATTTTCAACCATTTGTCAACCCACTCCCCTAACTCACAATCATCCTAGGCTTGCATTGTACATGAAGAACAAAAGCATGCCATCTTTCGTGTATCGATACTCCATGAACTTTCATTTCAACTAAGGAAAGAGTGTACCTCACTCGATCCTATTAGTGTACTATAGTCCTCATATGGTGCAATGTTAGTATCATCCATCAACCAAAAAAATCTATGAACTGAAGATGTACCTTCATTACCTGGACCCATCGAAGCATTACACCACTCGACGATTTATTTTGCATTTGTCAACTTGTCACTATCTTTATACTTTAACTCTTCTCGTGCTAATTCTCTTTTCAATCATGCTCATGCACCATCATGCTCCCCCTTTCCATGTCCATCCTTACAAAAGTTCCATATATGTTGAACACCTATAATGAAATTCATCCTACACAACTAGTAGAACATACACAAGTTCTTGAACTGTGTTGCATAGTTATCCGACCATATTATATGTCGATCGTATGCTATGCCCTTTTGAGCCAAACCATTGTAGAACATCTAGAAGAAACCTTGCACAAACTTTGGAGAATGTGTGTGATCATCACTAATGTAAAAGTGGTACTCCCTCAATACCTTCCTTTGGTCATTTGTACTATCAGATGCATGAATGAATGTTATGTGCACAAATATCAAAACCTATGTGGAGTTGTAATATTGCGACTACACCTCATGTTGTGGTTGTAGAGTGTATTTCTCTGCAAATTCAACCACGGATACTATGCTTCCAACTAGAAAGGTGTCCTTACATAGCTCGAATTGTGTGTCCAACCATCGGGCTCTATGGGTTTGCATTGCATACTCAGACAATATATTATCATGAAACATGGACATAAACTGGTACACTAGAAGCTTCTCAATAACCAAATCACACCTTTTTTCTTGAGACCCATCTTTTGTAGCATATACCACTATTTTATACTTCCCGAACTCTACTAGTTTTTGTCCCACCTCATGTGTGCTTTCCGTATGTTGACATAATGGAATATGTTGGAAGCCACCGCAACGCTCACATGAACCATCCAAGCATGATGTCCTGTATAATATTTTTCCATCATCTATTTCACATAATTTTTTTGATAATAACTCTCTTGAAGAATTTGGTGGAGTGTTTATGCCACAATCCTGCAAAACATTGTTAGTATGCAAATCTAAACATATAGAATGATAAAAATCATAATGGTTAGAGAATTCAATATGTAGTCTACAACAACAAGTAGTGCGTGTGTGATTTATCTTGATATAAAAAGGTTTAAGCATTTCAAAAAATATTTGAGAAATACTAATTTGAGGATAATCATTTTCAAATTTATGAAAAATATGGGTTTGAGTCATATCCAAAAAAAATTTTGGATGTGGCTCACAATTCCAACTAAGGATTCTCCTTCTTACCATATCCCTTTGATTCGAAGATGGCCTTGTGTTATTCTTTCAATACTCTTCAATTAGTGTTCTAAAGGCTTCAACAAATTCCTTATATTTTTGTGACATTCTCCCCAAGAATGCCCATAATTCATTTAAATCAATGCCCTCAATTCTTCTCTGCATTTGAATGGCTCTTGATAAATTTTTTCTACTAATTCTTGTTTATTCACTCGTCTTTCTAATAAGATGAACTCTCTTTGTTTGACAGCTTACCAAAGTCGATATAATGACACGTCAAGTGCCATTACTATCGATTGAGTGTGAGGTCTTACACACACTCTCATAAGCACCCATTAGATTATTCACAATAGTGTCTTCACTCAATGCATTCGATGTTATCAACCCAAGAGTCTTCATGATGTTCATATACTTTACACCCTGCATTATTTCAACAAATAGTTGGCATCTTCCAATCTCATTTATCCTTTCAAAGAATCATTCCCAAATCTTATCAGCATATCTTCTGCAAGTGCATGTTGAAATCTTACCTTCCATGTGCTACAAAATCTCCTCATCAATATTAATCAAATACTTTGTCTTTCTACGCAAAATTCTAGGTGGTGTTCTCCTAGGTACATACATCTCAACATTAGGAATTTCATCAATATTTTATTGAAGTGCACTAGATTGCGTACCTTCGATCGAGGGTGGAGAAGAAGACATACCATGAGGTTCTCATGGGGATGATGGCATACCTTCTTTGCCAAATCCTAGTGATGATGTACTCTCAACTTGAGATGTGTTGGATGGTGTCCAACAATATTCACTTGTGATAGATGTTGTCCCTCCATATTCACTTGTAGTATATGGTGTCTGTCCATATTCACTTGTGGTAGATGGTGTCCCTCCATATTCACTTTTTCTTAATGGTTTACTTTCATATTCACTTGTCATAGAGGGTGTGTCTCCAACTACTATATCTGAATCTATCTTACGATGATTCTTTCATATTTGTTCCTTTTGTACTACCAATCCATTTTATATTTTTGATGGTTGAGGTTCCTCTTCAATTGGATTGTTTTCATCAACGTTTCCAATTTCTTCTTTTCACGATATGTCGCCATCCGAACTCTCTCCTTTTCTTTGAAGGTTTCATTCTCTTTGTCTGTTAGTTCCCTCTTTGTCTTTTTCTTCGACATGGTGAATAATTGTTTTTGTATCATGGTAATGAGATGAATATTAGTTCTAAAAATGTATCCATTCAATTCAATCAAAATATATGTCATTCAATTCTTTGTAAAGAATACTTACAATCATCCTCTACAAGAGTTAACCTAGCATAGATAAAGATGACATGATTTTTTTCAATCTAGAACGACTTATAGAAATGTGGTAATGTGGCATGCCATGATTGCAAGATAGGCTCAAAATTCAAGCATGGAAAATCATACAAAATGTCAACTTATGTCATATATATGTATACAAACTTTGGAAGCATACATGGTGTGGGAGCACCATTGAATGAAAATTGTCAATTCAAGAAGTTGTTGTCTAGGCTTTAGGAAAACATCAATGCAAAGAATTATTTAGAATATTTGAAGCAATATCATCAATAAATAGGTGAGGGAATTTTTTTTATGTGCAGGGGAGGTCTAAAAGGGTGTTGGGCATGAAGCCCTAGAGTGAAATTTTGAGTTTTCCATGATATTTCGAGTGGTTTTGATATGCTAAAGTGTGTTTTGCATTGGGGAAGCATGTTTTCTTGTTTAATTTATTTTTTTCAAACCATTTTATATCTATTTTAAGTATTCATAAGATTGTGTGAGGGTTGGATGAGCGTTTTTCAATAAACCACTAGTTTCTTGGATAAAAAAGATTGTTTTTGGTGCATGTGAAGATGGCTAAAAAAAAGTTTCTTGTAGTTTTTTATTCTAATATAATGATCTATGTTAAATAAGTTCTATGTTACCACTCTTAATATTTCTATCTTTCTTTTGAGTCATTCTAGGTGTTTAGGGGGAAGATTTGGCTTGACATTTGCAAAAAAATTGCATTTTTGGCAAAGTTGTCAAGAGATAAGTTAGTTAAGAAGTTAAAAATATATTTAGATACATTTGGGGAGTTGATTGGTGTGTAACATAATAATATATATTTCAAATGTGTTTTGGAGTCTGGAAGAGCATGGGTTTGGTCAGTGGAGTGATGCACTAGGCTGGCTAGAGCACATTTCTATGTGAAAGTGAATAACCATGATGGTTATTCTGAAAAATAATGAGTTTAATGTAATTGTGAGTGTTTTATAAGTTTTTTCATAGGTATTGGAAGGTTTTTGGACCCTTGGGAGGAATGGCAGAGGCTTGAAGATGTGAAATCCTTGAAAACCCTTAGTTTTGCTTGTGTTTTGGAGGGTTTCTTGGGACAATATGGTAATTACCTTATGTGGGAAAATTAATCATGAAATTTATGTTTTGGTATCATGAAAATTGACATATGAAAAATCCATATATTACTCTTATAAGACACTTTCCTCAAAATGACAAATTTCACTGTTTTCAGGCCCAAATTAGCCAATTTTACAAAGGGAAACCCTCAAGAACCCACCACTAGGACTCCATGACCAAAAATAGTCTTGTATTAGGTTTCAAAAAAAAAAATTATCAAGGTTAGAGGACCCCAAGTACTCATTCCATCAATAAATTTCAAAACCCTCTCTAGAACCTAGGAAATAAGGGTTTTTAGACCTCCTTACTGAAACTCTACCTTCCACAACTTCCCAATTCAAACCAACTACCCAAAAAACTCTATATACATCCCCCCAAGATTAAGTAACCCTCATCTTCCCTCTGGTAATGTTGCACCCCTCTTTCTTAGGTCTACACCATTGTCTTCTATGAGAAAATAGGGTATTTCCCCTTAAACCAGCATCATTCATGAGAAAAATTTGAACTTGTTCTTATCTACTCCTAATAAAATCTGAAGTACATTATAAATGTTCACTCCATTAATTCACAGATAGTACAATAGGTTGTATTCCATCTAATACATTAAATTTCCCTCAAACCCTTGACTGTCCAAGAACCCGGTTTCTAGAAATTTATGAATTCCAAGCACAAAGTTCAATGAAAACCTCTTCAAAGGGAGCCAAATGAAATTAGGAACATTAATTTATGGAATAATATCAATTTCACACCATTACTAAGCCTAGACAGCTCATACAGGGTCTACAAACACACAAAAAACAATGTGATCTTCAGAAAAATAGTGTAAATGCAAGTTTCTTTCTTATTCAAACTCCACCAACCTCTTGAACAAGGCCATACCAGGTTTTTAAATACAATTTTAGGCCTTTATCTAACTGATCCATGTCCATAACCAACCTATAACCACCTATAAGCTACCAAGACCTTCATTTGTCTTAAAAATTGCTAGCATTGACAACTTTTGCTAAATAAGCAACATTATACAACTTTGTTGTCCAAGACACCTAAGACCACTCAAAAACATTTATTTCATCCCTAAGAAAAATTCTAGACTCTTTTCTTGCACTTCCATTTACAATTTGAATAATTTTCCTTCAAAGATTATATGGCAAAATTTACAATTTTTTGAAGCAAGAGTGCATACTTGCACATTTGATTACAAAACTCACAAAATCTCTAAATACATGAAATGTCGATATATTTAGACCTTATTTTCAATAAAATATATGACAAAGCATCTAAAAAATATTGAAATCACCCAAATACCTTAAGACATACTATCACCAAAGTAGATTTTGAAACATGGTTGTTGATGCCCCTGCACCACGGGTTTGGAATACTGCTAGGGGAAGCATTCTTAAAGGATGAATTTTGGTGAGATATTTGGAATATGTATTTGGTTTATTTCAATAAATTACTTTCTGATTATAGTATCTTGGATGTCTTGATAAAGGTTGGTAGTTATCTTCCATCATTTGTTGTTATTTTGCCATGTAAGTTGCAACATTGAATTTTTGAATTAGTGAATCCTGAATGAATTGAATGGTTATGAGTTTCTAATTAGGTTTATGCTATGTTGCAATAAATTTAATGATGGTTAATCTATTTTTAAGTCTGACAAAGATTTGAAGCCAAGTTCTAATGTTTTGTGGAAATATGAAATCAAGTTAAATTGAAGGATTTTGATGAAAAAATGGTTGAGTTTGTTGGTTGATCTTCTTCAATTTAAGTTAGGGTCAGAAGTACCCATGATGATTTTTGGATCCTATTAGATTCTCTACATCAAGTTTAAAATGTTAATTGGCAAGTTTATATAATTGTGTAATTGAAAATGTGCATTGACAACCTAAGGTTATAATGACAAACAAGCAATGATCAACATGGAATATGCAAAATGAAAAAAATGAAAGCAAGCCATAATAGTATGAAAGAAAATGAGTAAATACTTCACATACCTAAAAAAAAAGACTTTCAAATGGAGGATTTCAACCCAATTATGAAGCCTTATCTTCTTCTTTCTTCAAACTCCACAACAATTTGACTTTTTCAAAAGCTTGTCCCCTCCAAATTTTAATTGTATATCATTTTTCAATGGAATTAAAAATTGAATTGATATTATATGAATTTCAATGTGGAAACTTTGTTATTTCATGCAAAGGTGGTATAAATATCATGTAAAAGGTGGTGGAATGTGAAAAACATACTTGCAAACTTCACAACATCATCAAAAAGCTACTTTTTGTCGGAGCACGTGCATAACCAAGAGAATATGTAGACTGTGGGCCTTGACATCACGGTTATATTGAGTTTTTTTACCATTTTTGGTGGAAGACAAAATGCGCTCGCATTATAACACAAGCATGTTATTTATTGCTAAAATGATAACATATCTACTTCTTCAAAACGTGCACGCATTATATGAAATATGGTTTTTTTAATATATTTATTTTCTCCCTCTTTGTTTATACCCTCTATCCTCATTCTATATCTCTCTCTTGTACCCTTAAAGTAGAGGAGATAGAGGTGAGTTTGTGTGTGTGAGAGAGAGAGAGAGAGGTAGAGGGAGAGTGGGAGAGAAAGAGAGAGTGGGAGAAAGAGAGAGTGGGAGAGAAAGAGGGGCAGAGAGGGAGAGAGGGAGAGAGGGATGGAGGGGGAGAGGGGGAGAGAGGGAGAAAGAGATAGTGGGAGATATGGAGATAGAGAGGGAGGGAGAGAGGGTGAGTGTGGTAGAAAGAGAGAGTGGGAGAGTGGGAGAGTGGGAGAAGGTGAGAAGGGGAGAAAGATACAGTGGGAGGGAGAGAGGGGGGAGTGGGAGAAACAAAGAGTGGGAGAGAAAGAGGGAGAGGGGGAGGGAGAGGGAGAGGGGGAGAAAGAGATAGTGGGAGAGATAGATATAGAGAGGGAGGGAGAGAGGGGAAGAGTGGGAGAAAGAGTGGAAGAGAGTGGGAGAGTAGTAGAAGGGGAGAGTGGGAGAAAGATAGAGTGGGAGGGAGAGAGGGGGAGAGTGGGAGAAGCAAAGAGAGAGAGAAATAGGGAGAGAGGGATGGAGAGGGGGAGAAAGAGATAGTGGGAGATATGGAGATAGAGAGGGAAGGAGAGAGGGGAGAGTGAGATAAAGAGAGGGTGGGAGAGAGTGGGAGAGTGGTAGAAGGGGAGAGTGGTAGAAAGATAGAGTGGGAGGGAGAGAGGGAGAGAGTGGAAGGGAGAGGGGGGAGATAGATAGATTCTTAATCCCTCAACCACTATACCCTCTTAAACCTTCAACCCTCAACCCTTAAACCCTAATCCATCAACCCCTATACCCTCTTAATCACTCAATCACCAACCCTCAACCCTTAAACCCTAATCCCTCAACCCCTATAGCTTCTTAATCCCTCAACCCTCAACCATCAACAATTATAACCTAATTCCTCAACCTCTATACCCTATTAATACCTCAACCCTCAACCCTCAACCCTCAACCCTTAATCTCTAATCCCTCAACCCCTATACCCTCTTAATCCCTCAACCCTCAACCCTCAACCCTCAACCCTCAAAATCTAATCCATCAACCCCTATACCCTCTTAATCCCTCAGCCCTCAACACTCAACCCTTAAATTCTAACAACTCAACCCCTATACCCTCAACCCTCAACCCTTATATCCTTTTAATCCCTCAAAATTCAACCATCAACCCTTAAGCCCTAATCCCTCAATTCCTATGCCCTCTCAATATTTCAATCCTCAACCCTCAAACCTTAAACCCTAATCCCTCAACCCATATACCCTCTTAATCCCTCAACCCTCAACCATCAACCCTTAAACCCTAATCCCTCAACCCCTATACCATCTTAATCCCTCAACCCTCAAACCCTAATCCCTCAACCCCTTTAGCCTCTTAATCCTCAACCCTCAACCCTCAACCCTCAACCGATATACCCTCTTAATCCCACAACCCTCAACCCTCAACCCTTAAAACCTAATCCCTCAACCCCTATACCCTCTTAATCCCTCAACCCTCAACCCTTAAACCCTAATCCCTCAACCCTTATACCCTCTTAATCCCTCAACCCTTCAACCCTAATCCCTCAACCCCTATACCCTCTTAATCCCTCAACCCTCAACCATTCAACCCTAATCTCTCAACCCTTATACCATCTTAATCCCTCAACCCTCAACCTTTACACCCTAATCCATCAACCCTTAAACCCTAATCCCTCAACCCTCAACCCTTAAGCCCTAATCCCTTAACCCCTCAACCCTCAACCTCCCTCAACCCTCAACCCTCAATCCTCAACTCTCAAGCCTCAAGCCTCAACCCCAATCCCTCAATCCTTATACCCTCTTAATCCTTCAGCCCTCTACCCTTAAACCCTAATCCCCCAACCCCTATACCCTCTTAATCACTCAACCCTCAACCCTCAAACCCTAATCCCTCAACCCATATACCCTCTTAATCCCTCAACCCTCAACCCTCAGCCCTTAAACCCTAATCCCTCAAACCTCAAACCTCAACCCTTCAACCCGAATCCATCAACCCCTATATCCTCTTAATCCCTCAACCCTCAACCCACAATCCTTAAAACATAATCCATAAACCCCTATACCATCTTAATCCCTCAACCCTCAACCCTTAAACCCTAATCCCTCAACCCCTATAGCCTCTTAATCCCTCAACCCTCAACCCTTAAACCCTAATCCCTCAACCCATATACCCTCTTAATCCCTCAAATATTAACCCTCAACCCTTATACCCTCTTAATCCCTCAACCCTCAACCCTTAAACCCTAATCCCTCAACCCCTATACCCTCTTAATCCCTCAACCCTCAACCCTCAACCCTTGAACCATAATCCCTCAACCCATATACTATTTTAATCCCTCAACCCCTATAGCCTCTTAATCCCTCAACCCTCAACCATTAAACCCTAATCCCTCAACCCCTATACCTTCTTAATCCCTCAACCCCAATACCTTCTTAATCCCTCAACCCTCAACCCTTAAACCCTAATCCCTCAACCCCTATACCCTCTACCCATAAACTCTTAATCCCTTAACCCTAAACCCTCAACCCTTAAACCCTAACCCGTAAACCCTCTACCCTCTACCCTCAATCCTAATCCCCAACCCTTAAACCCTTAAACCCACTTAGTAAACTCTCTACCCTAATCCCTCAACACTTTGTACCCTTAATCCCTCAACCCTTAAACCTTTAAAAACTCAACCCTAAATCCTCAACCCTCAACCCTCAACCCTCAACCCTAAACCCTTAAACCCTCTACCCTCAATCCTCAACCCAATACCCTCTACCCTAAAACCTAATCCCTCAACCCTTACACCCTTAAATCCAAGAAAACTCTCTACCCTAATCCCTAAACCCTCAACCCTTAATCCCTCAACCCCTATAACCTCTACCTTATACATTGGACCCTCAACCCTAATTCATCGACCATATACCCTATACCCTCAACCCTCAACCCTCAACCCTCAACCTTAAACCCTCAATCCTCAAACCTCAACCCTTAAACCCTAAACCCTTAAACCCTAAACCCTCTACCCTCTACCCTATACATTAAACCCTCAATCCTCAATTCTCAACCCTCAACCCTTAATACCTCAACCCTCAATCCTTAAACCATCAACCATCAACCCCTATATCCTCTACCCTTTACATTGGACCCTAAACCTAATCCTTCAACCATATACCCTCAAACCTATACCCTAAACCCTCTACCCTCAACCAAGTAAATCCTTAACCCTAAACCCTTCAACCCTAAACCCTTAAACCTTCTACCCTATACCCTTAATGAAATACCCTCTACCATCAACCCTATTCCCTCAACCCTCAAACCTTAAACCCTAATACCCTAGAAACCATAAACCCTATAGGTCCTCCACCCTAATCCCTCAACCCTATACCCTCAACCTCTATCAATTTATCTCTATCTATACATCTCACCTCTCCCTCCCTCCTACCCTCTCTAATTTTCTCTATCTACCCTCTCCATTTTTATACATACCACTTGTTCAATCAATCCCTACCACCCTCTCTCGCTCCCTCTATCCATCTCTCTCTATGTCCCTCCCACTTTTCCCACTCTTTGCCACTCCCTCTCTCCCTCTCTCTCCCTCTCTCTCATGTCTCTCCCTCCCACCCCCTCTCTCTCTAAGGTCTCTCCCTCTTGAAACCTACCTAGATAACTCTCTCTGTCTCTCTCCTCTCTCTATATATATCCCTCCCACCCTACCTAGATAATTCCCTCTAACTCCACTACCCTCTTTCTCTACCTCTATCAGGTCACTCCCTCCTACACCCTCTCCCTCTCTTAGGTCTCTCACTCACACTCCCTCTCTCTCCCACTCCCTCTCTCTCACTCCCTCTCACTACCTATCTCTCAAGTCTCTCCCTTCCACCCCCCTCACACTCTCAATTCTATCCCTTTGGAACCCTACCTACATAACTTTCTCTTTGTCTTTGTCTTTGTCTTTGCCTCTCTCTCCCCTCTCTCTCTCTCCCTCTCTCTCAATTCTCTCTCTCCTAATCCCACTCTCTCTCCCTCCCTCTATCCCTTCCAACCTACCTAGCTAAGTCCCTCTCACTCCAACCCCTTATCTCCCACTCCCTCTCTCCTAAAATCTCAATTCCACTCCCTCTCCATCTCTCTATAATCTCTCTCTCTAAATTCTCCCTCCAACTAAAGACATGTAAATACATACATACTTACATACATACAAGCATAATACATATGTACATACAATCCTACATCCATAAAAGAATACATACATGCATGTGTAGATAAAATATTACATACATATAGATATACATACAATATACATGCATTGATACATACATGCATACATACATACATACAAGCATGCACGCATGCATACATACATGACATACAAGCATGCATATACATACAAACATACAAATATATCAGCATACATTCAATATATTGGCATTTAACATAGAGGAGGACATAACGTGAGTGTGTTGTAACGTGCTCATGTTATGTTTTAGTTGACATGTTTCCCGCATAAGCAAAAAATCATGTCAAAATTGAGATATAATGTGAGCACATTATAGTGCACACTTGTTATGGCGTGCTTGTCTTATAACGCGAGCGTGTTATAGCACGCTTGCGTTATATCTTGCTTTGGGAATTCCCAATCCTTAGGATTGGTATTTGCCTTGGAATACCAACCCAAAGGCTTGGAGGGTATTACCAACAACCAAAGATGTGTTTTTAAAAAATCTACCATATTTCACATAATTAGGTTCGTGCTCACTGTCAGGATTGCATAAGGTTCAATATCAAAAAAATTGAACACATGGGTAATGTTGGGTTCTCTCTTCGCTATCCAACGATGTAATTTTTTTCACTTTTTGACAATGTTAAGCCTTTCATCCATAATTTCTTTTGTTTCTATATCTCTTTTTTTCCAAAAAGTATTGTTTGGTATTTTTTTCATTATAAATTAACCGTTCATTGAATTTTCAAATAAATTACATTTTTAGAAACTAGACTCCATTCTACAAATTTTAAAAAAAAATCAATTAGTTTCTAAAATTTCTAGGGGTAGCATGGCCAAAATTCTATTTTTCAAGAAGTGTCCACTTCAAAAATTAGTAAAAAATCAAATATTCATCAAAAATTTATCAAAAAAATTGTGCATCAACTACATACTGTCAGCTAACTTTTGACCATTGCAAGTTTTAAAATACTAAAAAAAAATTCACCGCACGAGGGTCGTACAAGAGTTGCTATGTTATGTTTTTTGACAAAAAACAACACCAATTTTTGTACGTCCCTCTTTTGAACCCCTTAATCTCAACCATTTTAAAAATAAATTAGTAGTTTATAAAGTAGACTCAGAGCACTTTGATCCTTGTTTTTGTTCCATCTCAAAATTTTGAGTGTAACTATCCTCAATTTCATGTCCAAGGTCAGTATTTCCTAATTTCAAAAGAAAAAAATTGTCCACTTAAGTCCCCTTTTTGGGAACCATCTTGGTGCACTTACCCAATAGGTTTTGCAAATTTTAAGCTCCAATTTACCATGTTAGAGTCACTCAAGGAATAAAGTCTTTGGGATCACCTACAAAACCATAAAATAATATTTTACAAGACATAACAGAAATAACATAGATTTTCAATAATGGATGCAAGATAATATGGACAATATAAAATACTAAGGATTGCAATGAAATCTACATATGATGCCTTGTTGAAATATATTGGGCTAATTTCTTATATTATTTATTTCACCATTTTATGAGGATAAGAATTTCATCAAACACATGCTACACTGCTATATTGAACTTGCTATCAATATTTTTTCATTTTAATGGTGATATTTTTGTATACACTTTACATAATATGACTTTAACACAATTTCATATTTATATATTAAAATTTTGAATGTCTCATAACATATAAAATTACAATGTAGTATATGTGTCCAACAAAAACACTATACACTTAAAGAAACTTTATTATTGTAACAACATTTATTAGAAGTTAATACATCAAACAATTTATGATAATATTTTTCTAACTTTAGATAACATCATAAAATATCTTCTCAAATATTCCTAAATAGCATCAAGAGATAACTCTAGTCTCAAAAAACACACCCTAGCACCACTCTTGATGTACAACATCCTTGAAAATACATACGACAAGCTTGATAAACATACTAGTTATGAATAAAAAGAAGAGAGGGGCACCTATTTATAACTTCAAATTACCTTGCGAAACTTGGTTATAGCTTATATCTTGACTAATTGACCTTCCATAAAACCCACATCACCTTTGGTTATGGAGTGCAAGCCTCAAAAGGTTTTATTGACTTAATTGGCCCTTGTGTATATCTTATTGGTGGTAGAAAAGGTATATGGATCTATTTATAATTATCACACTTGCTTTAACTTTCCCAAGCTTCCGACTTCACTCCCAAAATACTATTGACCCATTATAATTTCTACATCTCTTTGACCCACAAATTTACATCCAAAAAGGTACCTACATTATTTGAATGGTGTCCAAAGGAATTAAGCAACACTTAATTTAAGCCCCACATTTCTTTTGGATTGAAAGAATCTTAAATGATACAAATAGAGTAATAAAAAATTCAATCCAACAAAGGGATTGAGGAAGAAGGAACTAAGAACAATAGTTCAAACAATAACATAAACTCAGCTAGACTACTATAATAACATAGCTACACATAAAAAACCAACAAAACAAGAACACAACATAAAACATACAACTCCATTTAGTTTAAGTCCCACTTAATTTAAGCCCCAATTTGAAGATATAATACGAACTACAATGATAATATGGTATAGTTGATTAAAGGAAAATGATGCAATATTCAGTCATATGGCTAGTATAATCCCATCATAATAATATATCCCTTACAGTCTTCATTAATAAAAATTGAGGAAACCATAGTAATTAAAATTTTCTAAGTTTAAGTGCTCAACCTACAAAGAAATGATGCTTGCTACTCCTAAATATGACACCCTTATAATCTAAAAATTCCTAGAAATATTATGGTAGGAATTATGTAATATCTCCAAATTCCTTACAAAAATGTCACTCCTTTCCATATAGGAAAATAATAATATACAACCCCTTTCAACTCCTAGAATAGAATGATTGGATTTCGACTGATAATAAAATATTCATTTATTTATCACCACTTTATGTGACTCAATACTTTATTGAAATTTGTCTCTATAAGAGACTTCACAAATTTTTAACTCTACAAATGATGTGTAGAGTTGCAAACCCTAGATGATTCCACCTATTACTAGCTAGAGATGGATTTCCCACAATCAAAACTAGATTACTTGTAGGCTTTTCATCCTATAATTTCAAACTTCATAAATCTCTCCAAAATCACATAGTAGAATAATATTCAATCATGAACCCCCAAACGAGCTTCCTCAGATCAATTTATTCTATCTTTCATAACTCCTCCATGTTTCTTGAAAACCATATTTACTTTTAATTTTAACTCCTTGTTTCTCCCAGAAACTGACTTATTTTAATATTTTACTTTTCTAGCATATTAGTCACTTTATTTAATAAATAGTTAATTTAAGTCATCATTTAACTATGGTTTATTTGACAGCTTAATTAATTATTTCCCACACCACCAACTAAAATTATGGAAAATACTAAAAACCTAATCAAAAGTTACAATTGAAGGTTGCAAAATACTCTAGAGCTCCTCAAAATATTAGATAGTTCCCCTTTGACACAACTGACTACCACCAAGAGGGAATAACTAAATTTCATGCTAACATGAGTAAAAATAGGGACATTATAGTGTGACATCCCCAAATATTTCTTATCCTCAATCAATACTAGGCACCCTCAATAACAACTAATTAAGACATACTAAACCTAAGTTTGATCCCAAGGTCCCAAATTATCCTTTAGATATTTCCACCATGTTGTCATTGTGCTACTCTAGACTATGTAATGCTCTAGCCACTTTCCAAAGGGAAATGCTAACCATTTTCTTAGATTTTGCACATGAATCCATGGAAATTTACATGCATGATTTCACAACCTATGGAGAAACATATGATGAAGCACTTAATAACCAAGATAAGATCATAAAGAGGTGTCAAGAACACAATCTATCCCTAAGTCATGAGAAATGTTTCATGATGATGACCCAAGGGATTGTGCTAGGAAATTTTGTATCAAGTGAAGGGATTCAAGTGGGTCCAAATAAGATTGAGATAATCTCCACAATCCTAGTACCACAAAAACAAAGAGATTTCAGGAGTTTTCTAGGACACGTTGGCTATTATAGAAGATTTATTCAAAACTTTAGCAAAATTGCAACACCTTTATTTTTTCTCACAAAGGATATAGAACTTGAGTGGACCACAGAATGCCAACACTCTTTTGAAGCATTCAAGACAACATTAACCAAAGCACCTGTCTTGAGAGGACCAAATTAGAATTTGAATTTCCACATACACATAGATGCTTTTGAATTTTCTATAGGAGCAGTACTTGGACAAAAGGAAGGTAATAAGGAGTATGCCATAGATTACACTAGCAAGAACTAACAAGGGGGAAAACTCAACTACACAATCACAAAAAAGAGATGTTAGCAGTTGCATATGTAATTAACAAGTTTAGGCATTACATCACATGGTATCCATTATTTATCGACAATTATTGCACTGCAATAAGTTATTTAATGAATAAACATGCGGTTGGTCACAGACTTGTTAGATGGATATTATTACTACAATAATTTGACAACACCATAGTGGATAATCTTGGAAAAGAAAATGTGGTGGCATATTTTATGTCTAGATTACCAACTCAATTAGAAAAAGGTGTTGTTGATGATTCTTTTCTAGATGAGCATCTATTTTCTCTAACATTGCACACACCTTGTTTTTTTGATATTTCCAATTATGTAGTAGTAGGATAGATACCACACCATTTCTCCCCAAGGGAAAAATACAATCAATGCACAAAAAATTTACCTACTCTTGGGTAGTTGGCTATTTATTTTACATAGGTCTAGACAATATTATGAGGAGATTCATAAGATAGGATGAGGTATTTGATATGCTCAAAGCCTACCATGATGAACTCTATGGGGAAAACTTTTCAGAAAAGAGGACTGCACTAGAGATTCTCACCACTAGCTATTACTGGCCAACTCTTCATAAGGATGTAGTGAAATATACAAGGATATGTGATAGGTGTCAGAGAATGGGAAGGCAACCTAAAATAGATGATATTCCTTTACAACCTCAGTTGGCCCTATCACTATTTGATAAATGGGAACTAGACTTCATTGGCTTAATATCACTAGCATCCAATAATAAGGAATATATCCTAGTTTTCATAGATTATTTAACAAAGTGGGTTGAAGTCAAAGAATTGCAATTTTCTAGGGATGAAAATGTAGCCAAATTCCTATATGAAGACATATTTACAAGGTATGGAGTTCCAAGAGAAATTATGCCAGTTCAAGGTCCACATTTCACATCAAACTTGATTACTAAATTGGTCCAATAATATGAGATAAGGCATAGGAAATAAACACCCTACCACCCTCAACCTAATGGGAAAGTGGAAGTAACAAATAGGGAGATTAAAAACATCCTAACCAAAATAGTGTAGATTCACGGGAAATATTGGGCAGCCAAGTTACTTGAGGTAGTATGGGCCTATAGGACAACTTGGAAGACTACAACAGGATTTACACCCTATTAGTTGATGTATGGTAAGACAATAGTACTTCCCATTGAATCTGAATACAAGACACTAAGTACATCAGTTGAACTAGATATGGACTTGACAATAGCACAAAAATAAATATTACACAATCTAGATGAATGGAGGCCATGCACTACACTAAGATTGTTCAAAAATAGAAATTCAAATGGCATGATCAGTATATAAAAAAAAAGGAGTTCAATGTGGAAGATTGGGCTTTTTTATATGAATTGAGGTATAAATATTATAAAGGGAAGCTTAAAACAAGGTGGTTAGGACTATATGAAATAGAGAAAGTTTTCCCAAATGGAGTGGTCAAGTTACAAACCATTGATGTAGTCAGATTTTCACTACTAGTTAATGGCCATAGACTAAAAATTTATAAAAATCCAGCACAAAAGGATGAGTTACTTATTTCATGAATGCAATAGTATGGACCAACTAGTGATTCCGATAATCCAATTTTAACAAACAGTAAAGATTTAGTAGTAGATATTACAAGTTCTTCATTTGACTCAATAGATGAGTTATACAACTCACCTACTGAGGTCAACCAGGTATAATTTTCTATCACTCTTCACATGCACACACTACATATGTTAAACAATAAATAATACTTTTCAAGTACACTCCATGATGTAGTGCTTCATCAATAAATAGGTCGAAAAAATTTAGAGGGGCTTGTTATTGAAGGTACCCATAACACTCACTTATCAGAGACTTCCAAAAAATTCACCAACTTAATTGCATCCCATCCTTGAGTATACTTCATTATTTTGTACATGCAGCCAAATAGCTATCATTTCATTATATCTAGCTTAGCCCATCATATACCACATCAAATTCCTCGATTTCCATGCATTCGAGAGATCACTTCATATCCCATTAGCCATAAATTTCATAACCTTTCACTTCCTAGGTGTCAATTTGTCATTTCATATATCATACATTGCAATTTAGAAATGGTCAAATCATAATCACACTACAGACACTCCAAATTCTATTCACACGATCTAAGTTCAGTTTACTCCACTTTGATAGGTACACATAATACTTTTCCATAATTATCATAGATTGTAATTGTTTTTCAACATGTTTACATTTGATTTTGCATGCTTTGTATTCATTATCATATTTTGATTACATGTAATAATATCCTCAACCTAAAAAGGTATGATTAAGTGAGGTCACTTAAAAGCTTTAGTTTGGGGGAGAGTATATACATTTTCTTGGTTTTCAAAGTTGTATTAAGTTTCAAGCTACCATAAACCTTTTTGCAACCCTTTTTCAATTGCGTCATTTTCATTTGTTTTTCCCCCATTTCCAAGTCATTTCAATCTCAAAGGGAAAGAAGTAGTTGAATTTGAAGAACATAAGTACATAGACATGAAGGATTGTTGTGGTTGAAATTTTAAGTATTTGAACAAAAATAAAGTAGTTTACCATTATGGGTGGAGATATAATTCATAGAGAACCATCTACACATCAACAAATATTGGAATATAGTTTTTTTTTCCTATTTTTAGACAATCATGATGGTTGCATTATTTCTTGAAGCTAACAGAATATAGCAAGGATATGACACAAAAATTTGCATAAACACTTCAAAATGGTGAAGCCATTATTCGAGGGTTAAAGGTTGATGCTTTGGAAGCTGCAATTGCAAAAGTGTTTGGCTTTACAAGAGAAGGATATGAGTTCCCAGTCAGGGAAAATGTTATAGCTACCAAAGATGAATTCAGGGAACATGGAGAGAACCTTGAATCAATATCCCAATGTACTAAAAGGTTATCATTTCCATGGGTATGGACTTATGTTGTTGCATATATCATTAAATATCTTACATGTGATGGTAGGTAGTCTCTATATACAATGAATTTCAATATTTTCAGCCATCTTCATCATAATAGGAGGGTTAATGTTCCCAATTTTGTGTATAACCTATTGAAACAAATGATTTCTAAATATAAGATAAAGAGTCTAAAAAACATGACACTGTCACATTATTTCTTAGTTAACCTATTGGTAAAAATAATTTTAAGGGTTTAACATGCACATGTTTCATACAAAGGATTTTTAATTTGTAATCATATCGACCACATTCATGAACAACCAATTGTCCCAAAACATTTGGAATCACTTGTTGTATTAGTGAGGTAAATTCCCTCTAGTTCACATGTTGCTTCACCTACTTGTAATAGAGGAGAACTAGAGGAGAAGAGTATGAAAAATCACCACCCATAGCCTTTGAGCAACCTGTAATAGAGGATATTCAAGAAAACCCAACTTCTTCCAAAACACCAAGAGCTAGAAAGAGGAAAGGTGGATCTTTTTCTACAGCCACAAATGGGTAAAAAAAGAAACCCACCTAGACAAGGCATTCACATTGCTTGAAAAAGAAGGGTGTCATGAGGGGTTCCATCAAGAAGCAGAAAGAAAATATTGTGTCAGTAGAAATAGATTTAGAACTAAAAGAAAAAGTTTCTAGAAATTTTCATAACCTAGTTAAAAGGAAATGGTATATTTCAACCACATTTGAATTTGATTTAGAGGATTTTTTGTTGCAAATAAGACAAGGAAGATAACCCCAAAAATCCCTAATAATGAGGGTTGTGATTATACTATGGCTTATGATGATCAATTATTAGAGATAGATGAAAATTTGTTTATAGAAGAGAGGAATGCCAAGAAAGAGTTGCAAGAAGCATTAGACAAGATCAAATAATTAGAGGAATTGGTAAAGTCTTATGAACAAAGAGAAAAGGAAAGAGACTTGAAATTTAAGGAGTTGGAGGAGAAGCTTCACACATATGGGAATGGATCTTAAATAGACTTGCACAGTTTTCTATAGTGAAGGTGGGAAATACATAAACTGTAGCTGAAAGTAGAAGACCCCTTTTCACAAGAAATCCAACTTATCACACCACAATATCTCTAGGATATCAATTATGGAAAACAAACAAATAATTATCCCAACAAAGAGAAGAGTGGGAGAAGGAAAAACAAAAGATGATTTCAAACCATAACAGAGTATTGGAAAACAAGGAAGTTGAACTGAAAAATATGATAGTTAAAATTGAGGAGATAGTAGACAAGGTTGCATAGATCATCACGTGTAGGCCTCATGTGAGAATTTATGCTTTGTTTTTACAAGATAAATTCTTGATTTTCCAATTCAATCAACTAATCGGTAACTTGCTAATTTTCATGAGGAAGAAATTTGAATTTTTATATTTTTTTGTTGATTCTACACCTGATATGCAAGATCAGTTAAATGTGAATTTTATTTGCATAACTATGTTGTGCCAGATAATATAGAATGGAACCCATCAATATTTGTGGGTGATCTATAGATCAGTACATTAGCTTCCTACTTCATAAAGGAGATATATAGAGGGGTTAAATCATGTAGGATTATGTTGAGAGGGAGAAATCAATTACTCTTTAGGTCAAAAAATAATCCAAGAACCCTAGTGCAATAATAGAAGAATGGATAGAACTTCTGAGGTATAAGGGTGTAGGTAGGAAAATTATGAATTTAAGACAACAATTATGATAGGATGTAGAGACTAACTGTAGGTCTTACCCATTATTATTTTGATTTTGTACAAGAAAGATGCAAAATTTTGACCCCTAAATTGCAAAAAAAAGGAACCCCGCTCTATATACAACTTCATAGCCATGTGCTTGAAAGGAATTGAAGGTACATGGACATTGCAAAAAAAAAGGCACTCATATGGGTACCTCTTACCTTCTCTCCACATATGCTTCTCTACCCAGTGCTACATTGGACAAGAGAAAATAATGAAGAATGAGAGGAAGTTGAGAATGTCAAATGGAAAAGACTTTCATTCTATGGAGGATTTTACTTGAAGTAGCTAAAAGGAGTGACTATGATTATGGATCTCAGGGAGATGACCTTGCAATATAATCTCTAGTCTTCAAATTGCTTTGCTTGAGGATGTAATAAAATTTCTAGTTGGGGGGTTGGGGGGGATGATGAGGCCAACATTTAGCTAGTTTTCTATTATTTTATTACATACTTTTAGACATTTTCAAACACATGTTTCATACATATTCTTGAACTTTACTATATTTTTATGATCATCATGTACAAATTGAACCTGATGTGTAGTATATCCATATGATTATATGGTATGTTAGTAATTGCATGGTTAATGTGTGAATATATATGGAATGCAATGTATATCTATGTTTAAACTATAGTTATGACTATTGTGTATATATTTAGGTGAACTAACTCTTTGCATCCAAGAAGCCAGAGTAAGCAAACTGTAGTCTACATAAAATAAGGGGTGAAACCTAAAGCCAAAGGAGTTTTAGACATTAATGTAGGAGAAGTTCCAGAATAAGAATAACACAATAGTTGTAAAATTGGAGGCATCTATTTATTAGAATGGTTGTTTAGTCACCATGTCATTTAATAAGACTATAGAAGGAGAAGAGATTTGCTATGATTGGGAATCCAACATGATTATTTATATATTATTCATTTTTTTTTACCATTATAGAAGGGTTACATTCCTAATCAACTTCTATTACCTTTTCAATTATGTTTCTAGTTATGCAGATTTTGTCACTCTATTCCTTAGGAGAGATGATTTGCATTTAGATTTATGTTTTGAGTCCTTGTTTCAATAATAATCCCCCACACCTATATATGGTTCAGTGGTTGAGAATAACATGCATAACAGATATAGCAATTAGATATGCTCAGATAGTTTTTTTGTTTTACACAAACAATCCTCTTGTTTCCGGTTATGATTTCATGAATAGCATATATTCTTGAAGATTTTAGTTAGATTGTGAAACCTTGAGTTATGCAATGAATAGTTTTTAAATTACTATTATGTTTCATTGATTTAAGAAGCTAGATTTGAGTTTATCCTATGGATTTAGTCACTTGAGAAAGGGCCACTCAAGGTAACAACTATTCCCCACTTTAATTTTTTCATATTTATTTCTATTGTTACAATAGTTACCTTTATTATTGCATTTGTATTAATCAGATTCTTCATTTTGTGAATGTGAAATAAGTTATGAATAAGATCTCATCTTATATTGCATGCTTTGTTTGTCTTAATTCATTATCCTCTAAAGTGAGTTAAGTTAGAGTAATTCAAAGTTAGCAGCATTAGTTAGTTACAAAATTCATTCTTGACAATGAACTATTCATAATATTTAGTTGTAAGTACCCAGAGCTATAGTTCTAGATTTAATACTTTTTATTGTTATGCAATTTATGTTTCCCCACATGTGTAAACACCTATACTAATATAATATAGGTACTATAGATTATTTGAATGCACAGATAGTGACAATATTATCACAATTTTATGTTAGCCTTGGTTGATAATTAAATGGAGTCTTTACAAGGGTTTAGTGGATCGTTTAGTTAGGTGCCCCCTCTAAATTGTGTAAATTTCACTAAGTTTATTGAACATTAGTTGGGACTTACACCAAGGTTCCATTAAGATATACTTAAATAAAAAAATCAATTGTCATCTTTTTGTAAAGTCAAAATACCAAAGCATGTGTATTATTTAATTTTAATAACATGTACATTATAGATATAAATATTTCCTCAAAAATTATTTAAGAAAATAAATACCTGATAGACATTATAAAAAATGTCAATAAACCCTTCTCATTAATTGATAAGATTTCATCCTACTACACCAGATAAAGTTGATAGAGAAAATAAAGTAAAAATTTATTTTGTGAAAGGATGTTGATTTATTTAGTTAAGTCATAGATTATATAGACTAAATTTCAATCAATAATTACATATGTAGACACCTAAAATGTGACCTTACCCATCCACACCTCATTTTAGCCTATGGGTATGTGCAAGATCATGATGGGCCAAAAAGTGGCAATGGAAAAAAATACGTTTTGATCGACTCAAAAACTAAAAAATGCCGAGTTGAATTTTTGTAGGTTCGGATGTCTATACATTGCTCCAAAGCAATGCCCAAACCTAATTTTTGCAAATCAGATATCCGATTTGCAAACGTCTATATAAATAAAAATAATTAGACTATTAAAACTCATTTCACACCATTTGGACACGAGCGCAAAGGGAAAAGAGCAAATCCAATATCCGTTTTGAGGAGAAATCCGATTATTTGAAAGGTAATTTTTTGGTTGTTTTTATGTTTTAATCAATTTTTCAATTAGATTGTTTTAATTTTAAGTATTTTTTACGAACTTTTTATCAAAAGTAGGGGTTTTTATTGATTTTTATTAAAAACTAGAGTTTACAATGAATTTTTATTAAAAAATAATGCTTTTAAATGAATCTGATTAAAAACTAGTGTTGTCGATGTATGTTTATCAAAAACTAGAGTTTGCTATGGATTTTTGTGAAAAAGTAGGGTTGTTTTTGGATTTTTATTAAAAACTAGGGTTTTTTTACAATAATTTCATTTATATTGTGTAATTTTAATTAGATTAATTGGTTTTTAACTTTAATCAGGTATTATGGCTGAGAATGAAAATGCAAAAATTCCAAATGCTCCACCACCTCTGCAACCACCAATTGAAAACTTAATTGGTGAAAAAATGGGGCAGTTGAGGGGCATTTGTGAAGTTTATAAGGCAATCCCTTGATTAAGTGATATGACAAACACATTGAAGGAAATAATTAAAAATATAGAAACCCTCTCCACCCAACATAATGCCTTTCATTCATGGTGAAAATACATGAGGGAATATTATGCATGTGGATTGTCTTACGATGATGTGAAAGATCTCCAAATAATCAGAGCCCAAATAGCCTCTTTATTCATTAACCCCCGCACCGGTTTGCTAGTGAATGTTAATAAAACAAAACTTTCTATAAAATGGTGCATGAATAGGGACATTGTAGATAACTTTGGGGATCGTTGGTGTATGGTTTTTGAAAAACCACCGAACAACAATTTTGATATACAATTTTACTTTATTAAAAAAATTTATGCTGAGTTTTTGTTAGGGCATCATGCCAATTACTTTGACATGAAACCCCTCCAGGGTGTCGGTGGAGGTATGCCCCAGGATAGACCAAGGGTAGTTAGAGTAGTCCTACGTCCAAATGTTCCCCTTCCTCTGCCACCTCCAATATATCATCCAGAGATTATCCAAGATGTAGCCACACAGACTATTTAGAATATTCCCTCTTTGAGTGGTCATTTGGTTTCCCATGCTTCTACAGTAGCTCAGCCACATTCTGGTGATGTTAGTGAAGGCTCAAGTACTATTGCATCATCCTCCTCAGTTCCACATATTTGTGTGCCACATACTTGCACTATGTGTTGCTAGATATGCTTGGGTCCTCTTATACAGCCCGTTGAGCATCCCTTGGACACTTTTGATTATGACCTCCATGATGTGGAAATTATAGATTAGTCACAGGGGAGTAGAGCACACCCTAAAGAGTCCTCTCCTGCTAGAGAGGGGGATGTTGGAATAGTGACACAGGTAAGATTTAAGTTATAATTTCATAGCTTCTATTTGTTTTTAAATGAATATTAATAATAGATAGTATCAAGTACTAATATTTATTTACATGGTCTATTTAAAATTTGATGTCTGAGGAGGATCTCACACAGGTGACTGATAGCACCCTTAGGGCCATTTCATTTGGCTTGGACACACAAACAGTATATATTTTTGCACTCATACGTTTACATTTTATATTATATACTTACTTGTCATTTGAATTGTCATTAATGAGATTATATA
Organism: Sequoiadendron giganteum; assembly: GCA_007115665.2. Classification (NCBI taxonomy): domain Eukaryota; kingdom Viridiplantae; phylum Streptophyta; class Pinopsida; order Cupressales; family Cupressaceae; genus Sequoiadendron; species Sequoiadendron giganteum. The sequence continues at coordinate 426,633,314 of CM021100.1, forward strand.
ATAACTTATATGTTTATCTTATTCTCCTCCTGTAGGAAATACCTAGTGTGAGTGAGGTGCAACCTTGTCCAAACTATGGAGGTGCAAATTTTGATAAGGGGAAGGTAATTGAACTCAAATTGGATTGAATTAAGATTTTTAAGATCTTATATTGATTATACATACATCAACATAGATTGGTAGTTTCATATGTACTTGTCATTATTATGTACAGGCAATTATGAGCTATACATCATTGTTGACAAATGACACACCGCCTAAAGGATTAGGTATTGGAACACCTCAAGGAGTAGATGTTGAAACACCTCAAGGAGGAGGTGTCGAAATACCTGAAGGAGATAAAGAAAAAGATCAACCTAAAGAGGTATGTGTTTATTTTATTTTGTGTTTGGTAAATATGTTCCTATTACCACTAATCGTATGCTAACTTGGATAAATTTTATGTTTTTGTTCACATATATAGATTGGCATTTTAAAAACTGGTTTGGTATATTCTAGGACTCCCAACCCTTTGACGAGACATATATTTTAGGTAATCAAGATTTCAATTTTAGATTTCAATTAAAATTCAATGTATATTTATTTTGATGTTAATTATTTGATTTTAAATTATATAGTATAACTAATCTAAATTGTGGTTTGAATTATTCTTGTGCAGCTACCTTTAGAGCCAATGAGTGCTTCAAAGAGGCTCCATTTTGATGATCCACCAGTAGTTTAGGATGAGATAGACATTTTTTCATGTAAATTTTGAATACATATTGAGATGGAATATGCCACATTTTGTTAAAACATTTTCCAAGTTGGCTTCGATGTCATTTTTGTATATGGACATACACTTGATTATTGGATAATTTGATATATAGAAGTTGACAATCAAAATTTAATTTGTTCCTCATGTGCATCATTAAACTCTTTGAAAATTTTATCTTGAGAAATGGTTAAATATCAATGTACAATAGCATAAAAAAGAATGGTTATATTATGTAGTTTATATTTATATCATTGATTACATTGCATTACACATCTTTCAAACTCAAATCATTACTTCACATTGCATAACTAACAACTAGATGTTCATAGATGAAAAAATTTCAATTACAATATAGTTTTAACAAAGTCAACCTAAGAAGTTATGCAATTACTTCACATTGCATAACTAAAAACTATGAGCAGTTGTCAATTGCATTTGCTTTTCATGGAATTCTACAAGACCACATTTCTTTGAAGCTTTTTTTCAAATAGTCCACTGCCTTGTCTATGCTACCACATTTTTCATACATGTTTACCAAAGCTTTTTATCAAACAAATCACTCTAATCCCTTTATCACCCCTAAAAATGTGTTCCTATTGTTGATGTTATTAGCAACATCAGGTTGCTTCTTCTAGCAATCACTTTAAGTCATAATAAATTAAATCATAGCCTATGGCTATTTAATTTATACTCATTTGATTTAAATGGATGAGGTCGACCTTCTTTGATATTTTTTTTTAATTTATTATTTTCAAGAGAGGATGACCTCCTTGAAGAGTCACCTTATTTTGTATAAATACAAGGTGATGCTTGTTCATTTCCTCAATCAAGTTCATTCGGCATAATTCACATTCCAAGTAGAAGTTTGCACTTGAGCAACAACACTTGATCTTACAGCAACAGGTCGATTTCAAGGAGAAGCATATTCAACTGTATTTTTGCATCTAGGAGAGGTTCTACTATTCATTGTATCAAATTCAACCATGAGTTGGGTCAGAGTTGTAAGCAGATTTCTGTTCTTATTCCTTCGGAAAAAAAACATTGGAGTTCGATTGGAGGCTAAAAACTACTTGTAAGGGCATCAATAAATCTTGTTCTACAAATCATATGACCAACCTAGCTGTTCCATCACATCTGAATGAGTAAATTTAGGTTAGGTATGGTTCCCTTTGCACCCAAACAAACTGAAGAAATCTGAGCTACATTCAATCAATGAAATCCCTTAAGAGTCCAAAGTGTAGAAGGGCAACAATCTTTGACGAACTGTTACTCAAAAATCATGATGCTTACAGACTCTTCATCTGAGGATATGGGATTGTGTTGGGACCATCTACAATAACCTCTCTCTATTTTTTTTCTATCTCGAAGGCATTTTCCCATGGTGATGAGTTTTCAATTGAGAGAAAAGTTGTCAAATGTAAGCAGTGTAAAGTTGCAAAGTGGTGCAAATTTCATTCTCTAACTCATATGACCAAACAAACTGTTCCAACACATCTGGATGGGTGATTTTACACTAATTATGGTCCTCTTTTGCACCCAAATACGCCAAATCACTCCGAGCTACATTAGATCGACGATTTCCCTTAAGAGTCCAAAGTGCTAAAAGGCAGCAATCTTTGACAAACTGCTACTCAAAAACCGTGATTCTTACAGAATATTCGTCTAAGTATATGGAATCATGTTGGGACCATCTGCAATAACCTCTCTCGGGTTTTTCTATCTCGAAGACGTTTTCCCGTGGTGATGAGTTTTCAGTTGAGGGAAAAGTTGCCAAATGCAAGCAGTGTAAAGTTGCAAAGTGGTGCAACTTTCATTCTCTAACTTGTACAACCAAACAAACTATTCCAACACATCCGGATGGGTACTTTTACGCTAGGTATGGTCCTCATTTGCACCCAAATATGTTGAATCACTTCGAGCTACATTGGACCAACGATTTCCCTTAAGAGTCCAAAGTGCTAAAAGCCAACAATCTTTGACGGACTGTTACTCAAAAATTGTGATGCTTATAGAATCTTCATCTGAGGATATGGGATTGCGTTGGAACCATCTACAATTTCCTCTCTCAGTTTTTTCTATCTCGAAGGAATTTTTCGGTGGTGATGAGTTTTCAATTGAGGGAAAAGTTGTCAAATGCAAGCAGTGTAAAGTTGCAAAGTGGTGCAACTTTCATTCTCTAACTCGTATGACCAAAAAGACTATTCCAACACATCTGGATGGGTATGTTTACACTAGCAATGGTCCTTTTTGGCACCCAAATATGTCGAATCACTTCGAGCTACACTAGACTGAAGATTTCCCTTAAGAGTCCAAGTGCTAAAAGGCAACAATATTTGATGGACTATTTCTCAGAAACCATGATGGTTACAGACTCTTTGTCTAAGGATATGGGATTGTGTTGGGACCATCTACAATTTCCTCTCTCATTTTTTTCTATCTCGAAGGCATTTTTCCATGGTGGAAAAGTTTTCAAATGCAAGCAGTGTAAAGTTGCAAAGTGGTGCAACTTTCATTCTCTAACTCATACGACCAAATAGACTGTTCCAACACATTTGGATGGGTATTTTTATGCTAGGTATGGTCCTCTATTGCATCCAAATACGTTGAATCACTCTAAGCTACATTGGACCAATGATTTCCCTTGAGAGTCCAAAATGCTAAAAGGCAGCAATCTTTGATGGACTATTTCTTGGAAACCGTGATTCTTATAGACTCTTTGTCTGAGGATATGGGATTGTGTTGGGACCATCTACAAAAATCTCTCTCGATTTTTTCCATCTTGAAGGCATTTTCCTGTGGTGATGAGTTTTCAGTTGAGGGAAAAGTTGTCAAATGCAAGCAGTGTAAAGTTGCAAAGTGGTGCAACTTTCATTCTCTAACTCATACGACCAAACAGGTTGTTCCAACACGTCTAAATGGGTACGTTTACACTAGGTATGGCCCTCTTTTGCACCCAAATATGCCAAATCACTTTGAGCTACATTGGACCGACGATTTCCCTTAAGAGTCCAAAGTGCTAAAAGTCAGCAATCTTTGCTGAACTATTTCTCAGAAACTGTGATACTTACAAAATCTTCAATTGAGGATATGGGATCATGTTAGGACCACCTACAATAACCTCTCATTTTTTCTATCTTGAAGGCGTTTTCCCGTGGTGATGATTTTTCAGCTGAGGGAAAAGTTGTCAAATGCAAGCAATGTAAAGTTGGAAAGTGGTGCAACTTTCATTCTCTAACTCATACAACCAAACAAACTATTCCAACATGCTCGAATGGGTACTTTTACGCTAGGTATGGTCCTCTTTTGTACCCAAATATGTCGAATCACGTCGAGCTACATTGGATCGATGATTTCCCTTAAGAGTCCAAAGTGCTAAAAGTCAGCAATCTTTGACAGACTATTTCTTAGAAACCGTGATACTTACAGACTCTTTGTTTGAGGATATGGGATCATGTTGGGACCATCTACAATAACCACTCTTAAGATTCCAAAGTGTTAATGTCAATGAAATGTGGGGGCATAAAGATTTAAGGTTAGATCAAGATTCTGCAACTCCTAGCTCTTGCATCAGAAAAATCGTACCCAATCAACTTGAATCAATTACATGGAAAATGAAATTCACATGAAATTTTTAAATTTTTTCTTTTCGAAAAATTGGCAAGCCACTGTAATTTATTATATATAAATAGGATATATTACAAAACCTGGTTCAAATGAGCATACCGACATGAAAGAACCAATAAGAAAACCTTTGGTTGTAGCTCGATTAAGTACACAAATCTCTTTAAATTTTAAACATACCCTTTATACAATGCGAAAAATTTGACCCATATTTCAAAAAACATCACTGGATATAGATTATGCCTATAAACAGTTATGACCTTTTTACATTGTTTCACATTTCAAAATTCAATTCTTACAAAATTTGCATATTTGAAGCATTCAAGGCACAGTCTTCCACAAGAGTAGTATGTTGGTGTTTTGGAGTGACAAGCACCTGTACAAACCATCAAGGTAGCAGTTAAACTACATACAATAGAAAATATGCTTAGAATAACCAATCTATATTATTGTAATTTTTCACATACCTCTCCAAAAGGATTAGAGCTGCCTATTGTTGTAGCAGGTCCATGATCAATCATGCCAGAAATATCGCAAAATTTGTCAAATGATAAATCTATATTGTCACAAAAAAAAGATGCTTAGACTAACAAATCTATATTAATCTAAATAACCTAAATGATGATGAATTGGTAAGGCAAACTATAAAATATGCTTTGAATAACTAATCTATATTATTGTAATTTGTCACATACCTCTTTGAAAGGATCAAAGTTAGCTATTGTTGCAGCAGGTCCATGATCAATCATGTTAGGAATATCACAAAATTTGTCAAATGATAAATCTATATTGTCACAACAAAAAATATGCTATTCAAGTGTGTCTGAAGGGTCATCTCTTTGCTTAAGAGTATCCAATATTGCTTCATGATCAACATTACAAAGTATCCATAGTTGTTTTTTCTTTGGTTTGGCATGATGCTTTAACAAATTAACATTTGTTGCTATAACAAGGTGCGAATACATGAGAATGGTTTTGTGTTTCTCATAGTCTTCAAATGCAGGTATGCCATTCTTTCTAATTATGTATGTTCGCAACCAAGTTCCTACAACCACAACTGAACCTGTAGGATACATGAAACCATCGTCATCTTCCATCGATTTTGTTAGCTTGTTCTTTACCCGCACACATCGAGTCAACAAATATTATGATCTCTCTTCATTCCCCTGTAGTGCAACAACTGCAAAAACATGTCCTGGATGTAGTAGATCTGAAAGTCGGTTGTAATCAAGTGAACTTTCCATTGTGTAATTTTTCATGGATATAGTTTGAGATAAATAAGTTAGATATTGTGTAACCCATGTATCCACCCACTCACTTGACTCGCATTGATCCCTCACACTGATACAACTCTAACAAAAGCAAGCCAACTGTCATGTCCAAATGGTCCATGTGCTTGCATTTGAGCTTTGAAACAAATGCATCTTTGAATAATCTTTGATTGTATGACAATCCAATCTACCTCCCACTGTACCCTCCTCAACCAACCAAAATAATCTATGCACTGTTGAATCAAGTGTCCCTCCCCGTGACAATGTTGAACTACACCAATCAATAATAGAACGTACATCACTAAATTTTTCTCTTGAAATCTTCAATTGCTCCTTAACTAGATCTCTCTTTACACATGAACCTACTCCATCATGCTCCCCTTTCCCATGCCCAACTTCAAAAAAACTCCAAATATTAGGTACACCCCTCTCTACATGCATTCTAATCAACCAATAAAACATACAAGCATTCTTGAATTGACCTGTGCAGTTATCTGACCAAATGAGATGTTGGTCCAGTGCTATATCATGCTCCTGCAAGAACTCAAAAAAATTCTCGAAACAATGTTGGACATACTCGAACGAGTGAGATCTATCATCACTCATATAAAAATGATACTCTCCAATTATCTTTCGATCCTCCTATGTACTATCAAGTGCATGTCTAAACTTTATGTGGACAAAAAAAGCAATCTAAATGGAATTGTAATACTGAGATTGTACCTCATTTTGTGGTTGCAATGTGTATTTTTCTACAAAATCAACCACTGATATAATAGTGCCAATTGGAAAAGAGTCCTTACATATCCTGAATTTTTGATCCAACCATTGAGACCTATTACTATGCCTTACATATTTGTAAAAATGATTGCACTTAAAATCTGAAATAAAATCAGCAACACTGCATTCTTTTGTAACCAACTCACATCTAGAACCTTCACCTCCACTCTGCAAAGTATATTTGACTCTCATATTTCTTTTTCTCAACAAGATTCTTTCCAAATTCATGTTCGAAACCCTCATGAAAACATTGAACAAAATTTGACAAACCATGGTCACATTGTGAGCACTTTGCATTTAAAAAATCATTTCTATAGAAAAAGGAACCATCATCCCTAGAACAAAAAAATAGATCTAGCAAGTCCCTTGATTATTTCGGGAGATGCATTGCACCACACTCCTACAAAATTTCATTAGTATGCAAAGTAGAACGGATATAGCATAATGGTTCATGGTACATTGAAAACTCCACATGGTATTTGCAACAACAAGTATTACGAATCTTAAGAGGCACACAATAAAATGGCTTCAAACCTTCAAAATTTCTTTGCAATATTTCCATATTTGGATGTGTTTGAATAAATTTTTTGAACAATATTGTTTGGCATGATTCCAAGAAATGTTTAGGATGTGGTGTATGGTCTCGATTGCCAATTCTTAACTTTAAAACATCCTTTGCATTGGGTGATACTCTCGAGTTATCATGCCAAAATTGTTGAATTGCCTACTTTACATTATCGGTTAGCTTCTTATCAACATGTGGAATCCTCCCGACAAAATCCCATGTATCATTTTGAAGAGGATCATCTATTCTTTCTCTTCTTGCAAGTGCTCTATCTAAATTTTTACGATTTAAGTCAAAATAAATACAAGTTTGTCTCATAAAGCGAGCCTTTTTCAATTGATGGCTTAATGGGCGGTTGTAATGACTCTCCAAGCAACTCTCTTATCTTTTTCCTTGTTGTTTTCTCCAATAGACTTGAGAGCATTAAAAAGGTTTTTGACAATAATAGAATTTTTTTCTGCCCTCTTGTTCACATGAATCTTCAATTTGGCTAGCAAAGGTCTCATCTTTTGCATCTTTAGCAATTGTACAAAAATTTGGCATTGCTCGATCAATGTCTTATTGCTAAAATATTGGTTGAAAAGTATTCTAGCCCACAACTGAATAGTTCATGTTGACCTCTTGCCTTCAAATGTTTTTTATAATGTTATCATCAATTTCAACAAACCATTTAGGGGTCCTTGAAGGTCTTGAATTTTGAATATGTCTTTCTTCCACACAAGATTCTTCATTTCTCATGTAATCTGGTGAAACATAATTTACACTTGCTTCAATATTATGTTCAACATATTCATTTCCAACATTTTCACCTTGAACATTTTCAATATCAATTTGAATAATTTCATTCCCAATTTCAATATCATGTTCAACATCTTCAATTCGAACATTTTCATTGTCAATTTCAATATTTTCATTCCCAATTTCAATATCATGTTCAACATCTTCAATTCCAACATTTTCACCTTGAAAAATTTCAATATCAATTTGAACATTTTCATTCCCAATTTCAATATCATGTTCTACATTTTCACCTTGAACATATTCAATTTCCTCTTCACTTGAAAGACCATAGGGCTCAGGTCACCAATTTTTAGCATACCTTGTCTTTTCTTCCTATGACCTTCTCTATCTCTTTGTCTATATCCTTCAATTTGTTCTTTTGTTAGCTTTCTCTTACGTTTTTGCTTTCGACGACTGTTGCTCCCCATTATACCTCATACAAGATGCTAAAAAATCATTATGTATGACAACTTTGAGTACAAGATTCTCCAAAAAGTTTATATTTGTCTCTTCCTTTTTGAAATTGTGCATCTGTCACCTGCAAAGTGTTGCAAACATAATGTAGGGTCTGTTGGAATGCACAAAACTGGCCCACATGGGGTTTTTCTATGGCCCAAAAATCTGATATCCGATATAATCAAATATCTTATTTGTAAAATATGTTTTGCAATGGTAAGATTTTAGCTCTACACATTGATCTGATCCAAATCGGATATCAGATTTGTACATGTATAGACCTAAGGGTTAATGGTAGGGAGTGGGAGAGTGGAAGATTGAGAGAGGGAGAGAGTGAGGAGATTGGGAAGGACAGAGGGAGAGTGGGCGGGATAGAGTGAGAGGGAGAGTGGGAGAGTGAGAGGGAGAGGGAGAGAGGGAGAGAAGAGAGTGAGAGGGAGAGTGAGAGAGTGGGAGAGTGAGAGGGAGAGGGAGAGAGAGAGAGAGAGGAAGGATAGAGAGGGATAGGGGAGGGAGAGAGAGAGGGAGAAAGGGAGAGGGAAAGAGGGGGAGAGGGAGAGAGGAAGGGAGAGGGAGAGGGAGAGGGAGAAGGAGAGTGGGAGAGTGAGAGAGTGAGAGGGAGAGAGGGTTTAGAGTTGAGGGAGAGAGGGAGAGGGAGAGGGAGAGGGGAGAGTGAGAGAGTGAGAGGGAGAGTGAGAGAGAGAGAGAGAGATTGAGAGAGAGAGAGAGAGGAGTGATTGAGTGAGAGACTTGAGAGAGATAGAGGTAGAGAGAGAGAGAGGGAAAGAGATATTATTTAAATATTTAATATATTGGTAATATATATATATATTTAAATATTAATAGATTAACTAAAATATTGAAATAATATTTAAATATTATACATTTAATTATATATTCTATATTAAATACATAATTCAGTAAGAGATTATCATAAATTTAATATCAAATATATTACATTATAAACTTTATTGGATATTATATATATTAAATTATAAACTTTATTGTATATTAAATATATATTAAATTATAAACTTTACTATATATTATATATATTAAATTATAAACTTTATTGCATATTTAAATCATATATTAAAGATTGTATAAAAAATTTAAAACTCATATCTAAAACATATCATATATCAAATTCAAATCAGATATCGGATTTGAATCAGATATCTGATTTGAATTGGATATCCGATATACTGGCACAAAATTTAATGCCTAGGAATTAGGCTTGGGATTTGGTTCGGACCTGCCAATCCTAAAAAGTCAACACGTAAAACGTGTTTAACAACTTACCTTGCTTTTCCAGACTTTGCCCATGAGGTCGATGACTTTTATTTTACCCAAAATTGATGAAACAAAAAGGGTTTGTAAAGGAGCTTCTCAACTTTCTACCAATATAAATTTTATTTTACTTAGAATCTAATAAGTAATAATTATTTATTTATTATTAGAATTACGACTAAATTCCTGATTGATAGTCTAATAGAAAAACATCAATAGCTTTCAAACGGTGTAACATTTTTTGAATCCAAAACATGTGTCACATTCTATGCTTGGCATACTATAGGATTAAAAAAAATGAATTTCATGAAGTTTTGACCAAGTTAAGGCGGTCAGACATATGACTTTTTATATGTTTTTTAAGTTGTAATAAAAAAATTCATAATTAATTATTTATTTGAAAAAAATGTACAAAAAAATATGCATCACATCCGTACATGAGTCCTCTACTTATATCTAAAATCTTATAAAAAAATATTATGATTTTATTATGGTTCGGGTGGTCAGACAGACACCTACTTCTTATTTTTTCCCTGAAATTTTAGTACTACTACATTGAAATTTCAAATTTTCATCAAATAGATTTTTTTTTACAAAAATTAACCTAGTAGTTTAGAAATTACATTCAATTTTTCATAGATTATATTCTTACATATTTTTTAAATAATATAGATAACTTATTCAAATTTTTATGTCAAGTTGCCCAACTCTAATTTTCTAAATTTTCATTGTCACTTAAGGACCTGTTTTTTCCATGATGATCCTACACATACCCCTATCCTAACCCATTAATTAAATAAATACTTTTTATTTAATTAATTAATTTCCCATTTACCTTTTATACACCACCTTTAATTAAATAAATCCATATTTATTTAATTAAATCTAACCTTTACCCTTATTCCTCTAAGTCCCCTAACCTTTCTTAAGTTAATTAATCATTGATTAGTTAACTTTATCTCTATCATAATCATTATTATCTCATTCTCCAATTTTTGACTTCATATAAGTTAATAAACCCTTGGTTAATTAACTTAACCTATTCTCATTAATCAATTAATCCTTTATTAGTTGATCTAACCCTCATCCCTAATCATCATTATCATTATTTCCTATTTTTTTATTCCTACATCTCACCTACCCCCACTATCTCTTACACACTTATTTCCTCGCTTCCCAATGTGTGCTCGCACATGTGTGGGCACACCTCCCCATTTCACCCATTTCCATCTTGCAACACTTGTCACAAGGCTAATCAATCTTGATTCCTTGATCCAAACCTTATCCTTCTTTCAATCTCAACCCTTCATTAACCATTCAATCTTGGCCCTTGATTTAGCCCCTCTCATTTCTATAAATGAGAGGTTTTCCATATCATTTCCAACACATCTCATATGCTAATGTTATGCTACAAAAATATCCATTGATCTCATTATCATTTGGAGTAAGAGCAACCACATCAAAATCAATCAACATGTCTACATGCTACTCTTACTTCTTGAGGTTTTCATTGCATTTGGTTGATTTCTAGCTTTATATTTTATGTCTATCTCTATTATATCATTTGCATGCATTCATTTTGGTGAACCTGCTTTTTAGCTTATAAAACTTGCCCTTTTGATTTTTTGTTGAGTTTTATTTTGCAAGTTAAGGCTTTCACAAAGGAGCTCTAAAACTCAACTTTTTATAAGAACCCTCATGCTTAAAAAAAAAAAAACCAAGTCCTTTGATTTGTTCATATATATAGATCAAATATATATTTTGTATAATGTTGCATTAGGGTTTAAATTTTCCCTTTTATGCTTAATAAGAAAAATCTTGCTTAAATTCTCCTTTTTATGGTCAATAAATATTGTCTATTTTTTTTTTATGTTCAATAGAAAAAAAATTGTTTAAATTTTCCTTTTTAGACTTAATAGAAAAATTGTTTTAAAAAAATATAAAAAATCAAAATATAATATAAAAATCCAAACATCAAAATATAATATAAAAAAATAAAACAAAAATATAATATAAAATATTTAAAAAATAATAATCAAAAAAATCAAAAAATAAATAATCAAAAATAACAAAAAAAATAATTTTTAATAAATTTTTTTAGAACCCACGGGGATCCCAAGCCCCACAAGCTTCCATGGCCTTGTGCGGGCTCTATGAGCTCCATGGGCTCTAAGAGTCACGTAGGCCCTGGTAAGTCCACCCAACGGCTTTAAAAAAATTAAAACTTTTTAAAATGCACCAAAAAACAAAAGAAAAATCATTAAAATTTCTACGCAGATTTTAATTCGCCTACCAAATCCGTCAGGGACCTTGCCAGTTTTTATTTTATTTTATTTTTCAAAAAAATTGGCCCCTGGTCATATGGAGGATGAAGGGCATTGTTAAACATTGCCGCTAGCTCTCAGTCATAGCACCTATTTGTGTGGGGCCTAATTGCATCCCCAAGAGCTTATTTCTAGCCCCTGACCACCTGGGTGACTGGGTGCTATTTTATCATCCAATCTATCCTCCATCCAACCTAATCTATCCTAATCCACCTTCATCCATTCCAACCCCATCTAATATCCTGAACCCATATCCTAATCCCTATGATGATAGTGAGATTATTATAGATTACCCCAAGTCCAATAGATAAAATTCTCTAAATCCTCACCAATCACTCATCCAAACTCCCCCTCAAGCCCCACCCACACCCTGATCACCCATATCATCCTCATGGGATCCCATCACCAATCATCTCCTCATCCACTACTTTAATAATGATAAGGATTCCATTCTTAGCTATCTCCTTAGCATTGGTGCTAAAATTCCACCCTCCCCACCTTCATCTAATCCCAATCCATCCCCTCTTTCTTACCATTCCCATTCCTTTGACAAGAGATACCAAGACATTGGCCAAAACTCCCCATCCCAACTCCTCATCTCCACATCCTTTTCAAGCTCCTCATCTTCATCATCCATTTACCAATCCATGGAAAATTCCACCTCTTATTCAGCTTGTTTATCTCCCACATCCTTACAATCCATATCACCCAAACCTTACCAATCAAATTCACCCCATGTCCCTCCCAATAACTTCCTCCAAGGACTATTTGCAAAGGTTCTTAACTCCCCATACAAAAGCAAATTTACACAATCTTCCCATGTCATGCATCCACCTTCCTCACATCCACATCAAGATAAATCGCAATCCCCTAAATCTCATGAATCCTCTACTAATCCATCCATCCAAGTTGAAGCATCTATCCAACCATCCTCCCACATCACACCATCCATATCAAATGAACTATGTCAATCCCATAATTCAAATCATGCTAACATGGATTCCCCTCCATAAAAAGATCAAGGAACCCCATCTCTTCCATCATATGTTCCCATTCCATCTCATAATCCCATTTCTAATCAATAACCACATATCCCTTCCATCCTATCTAATACTTTTCCATCTCAAGATCCAAATACACCTTCCACTCCATTACATGATCCCTCTCTAGATCAAGATCAAAGTACACCCTCCACCCCATCTAATGATCCTCTCCCCTCCCATAATCAAAAAAACCATCCCACTCCATGTCATGATCCCCCCCATCTCATAACTAAGAGCACACTACACCATCCACCCCATCTCATGATCTCACCCTAAGTCAAGATCAAAGCATCCCCTCATCTACATGTCATTATCCCAATCCTCCACAAGATTCCATCACCCCCATCCAAGACACACATGAACCCCATTCTTATCAATTGGGTTCTTCCACCTTCATCAAAGCTGGTTTACTCTAAGAGCCCATCATTCCTCACATATCATATCCCTCTCAAAATGGACTCGCAAATTGTTTCCAAAATAATAAGTATCCCATTGGCAAAAATATTTTTCAAGCTATGCATTATCAAGGCAAAGGGTTTGGCTTTCATGAGCAATGTATATTAGAACCCCTTAATATCAAAGAAAATTTAAAATATCATGGCCTTGGATACAAATCTCAAGATTTTGGCACATTGCCTATCTATCCCAAATTCAAAATCCCTCCATCTAAATCCAAACATCCACAAAATCCATCTTCTAAATCAATCTTAGGACCTTATTCCAAACCCTCATCCCCTTGAAATCTATTTTGGGTCCATATGTCCCAAAACAAAGTCCTTCATTCTCTCCATCCATCTTGGGTACTTACATCCCACCACCTAACATCCCTATTCTAAAATCCCATTATCCTCTGCATCCACCATATCATATCCCTAATCAAGATCAACAAAGGCACGTATATTTGAAATCCTTTCAACATAATACTTACACCAACCCATCCATAATATATCCACATCATTCATATCCATCCACAAATCCCATTGTTCTTGGAAACAATTTGGAGGGAAATTTTCAAATGTATAAATCCAAAAATCCACAAAAATAAAAGGATCGACATGTCCCCTAAAAAACACATCAAAAATCAAAGAAAAATATGATCCAAAAGGCCACAGAGGCCCGTGAAGGAAAAATTAAAATAAAAAACCATGTGGATTCCAAAATACTAATTGAATCAATGCATCCCAAAGAAAAATAAAAATTGACATTGAAACTTGCTTACCCAAAAGCTTCATCTAATCCTAAGTCATCCATCCCATCTAATAATCCTTCATCTCCTCTATCCATTTTGAATCCTTATGTACCAAAATCTACACCCCCTCCTCCATCTAAACTTCCAAATTCAAAGTCCACTTCACTTCCACAATCCCATCACCCTTCAAGGTGTGTGCCAATGTTGATCTTGCCAACATTTTCATCCACTCATCCACATCAACCCATCCACTATCCAACATCCATGTTTCATCCTTCCATCCCTCTTATCCAATCCTTTGTATAATTCAATCCATCTTATCCCTCTTACCATCATTATACCAATGTTTATGAGCATAATAGCACATAATTAAGGGATACCATCTATGAAACTAGATGCTTGAGTCCTTCTTCCCCATCCCCTTTCACTCCACACTTGGGGGAAAGCTTCATCCATACTACATCTATCCATCATCATATATAAATACATCCCCCCTTTTACACCTTTGATCTTGACAAGGATAAGGATCTTCATAATCACCATGCATCTTATCACATCCATATCATTCACCTTATCCTATCCAAATCCATGTCCCCTTACTATCTTTGATCTTAATGAAGAGCCTAGTCGTAAAATATCCATTCTTTCATATCTTATCCACTTATCCTACATCCCATATCTCATATATAATCTCCATCACCCCATCCTACCTAATTCACCCTCTCTTTTCACCCTTGATCTTTATAAATCTAGGGGAAAAATTTGCATGTATGCTTTGGAAAATTCCATCCTCACTATTCCATCCATGTCCTAAATTCACTACCCCTCTATCTCATGCTTCTATCCTTCCATCCATAATTGCACTACCTCTAGTGTGGAGCATCTCAGTCTTTTCCAACTAGTCCTTGTACATCTGTCCTCCTATCCTTCATCCACCATCTTGTTATCTCTCATCACCTATCTTCCATCGACTAAATATATTTATCTCCTATCTACAAAATCCATTTATCCTTCCATCCTTTTCCTAATACTTGGTTCTCCCTTGTCATTGGATCTCATCCATTCCCCTATAAA
The DNA here is from genome assembly GCA_007115665.2 of Sequoiadendron giganteum. Taxonomy (NCBI): domain Eukaryota; kingdom Viridiplantae; phylum Streptophyta; class Pinopsida; order Cupressales; family Cupressaceae; genus Sequoiadendron; species Sequoiadendron giganteum. The sequence goes on from CM021100.1 coordinate 426,648,461, forward strand.
ATCCTATCATCCTTCCAAATCTAATCCATCTATCCTTACAATCCAACCATCCCCATCCAATCCTATCCAATGCAATAAATCATAATCCATGCAATCCAACCTTGCAATCTAGCACATCATCCTTAAGCAATCCATTATCTTAATCCAAATCAATCTCAAATCCTTTGATCCACTTTAATCTATTATCATCATAGGGATGTATCCTTCACAATCAAATCATCATCATCAGCAATCCATCAATCAACCCATCAATTGGTTTTTAGCTGGAATTGGAGTATAGTCCTTGTTTTCTTTTGGTTTGTTGTGCATGCTTGCTTATTTCTTGTGTTTTTTATCATTTTTTGCATTTATCATGGTCTATTGCACTTTATTTCCATAGGGGCATCATGGTCTTCCATATCATGGTGTCATAAGGCATATGTTTGCACTTGACCTTTTTGATCACGTACTTGGCACATTGTCATCCTAGTTCCTTATACCTTGGTGCATTGTGTCAAGTACAATATTAAATAGATTCCTCATATCATTGTAGCATGGTGATCATACATCCTATCTTTCCATTCATATTTTCATCACCCTTATCCTCTCCCATCCATCATCATTTTCCTCTATCTTTCCATCCTTCATCCTTTAGTCTCCTCATCCATTTCGAGAGTGCACATGTGTTCTCCTAACCCACATGTCCTCTCGAGGGGGCATAATACCTCCTCATCATCCTTCATCATCCTTTCTAATGACCGGGGCATCATTCTTCTAGTCATTATCCCTTTCCTAGCCACTATATTTTATTCTTCTTTGAAATGATGTTACTTCTTTTAGTTTGAACATCATCTCAAAGAGTGGAAAAATGTAGACACCTAAAATGTGACCTTACCTATCCACACCTCATTTTAGCCTATCCTAACCTATTAATTAAATAAATACTTGTTATTTATTTAATTAGTTTCTCATTTACCTTTTATCCACCACCTTTAATTAAAGATAACCTTTACCCTTATTCCTCTAAGTCCCCTAACCTTTCTTAAGTTAATTAATTCTTGATTAATTAACTTTTATCCCTATCCTAGTCATCATTATCCCATTCTCCAACTTTTGACTCCACTTAGGTTAATGAACCCGGGTGATCCCACAATAGTGGTTTACAATTTTTGGCCAAACTGGACATTGAAATTATTATTTTTAACTAAATATTCACATTTGGGCACCTATAGCGGCTAAACCATGAGGAATTTCAAGATGATGCAAACTAGAGTCTCATCACATTTTGTTTTTAGATTCTAAAAATATTTTTTTCAAAATTTTTGAAATAATATTGCACTTATTTTTCCATCTCCCACGAAAACTGGTCTTTTTCAGAAAACAACATTTTTAAAAAGTGACGCTCACCGTATACAACACAACTTTTTTTGTATGAGGGATAAAATTCTAATTTTTTAGAATTTAGATTTGTCACTATGATATATAGCACTTTCATTTGGTCTCATAGTTTTTTATTGATATTTTCTCCTTAATAGAGTTTCGAAGTCAAACCAATTGTAATTCAGACATAAGCGGACTGTATACAACATAACTTTTTTTGTATGTATCGAAATTAAATTTTAGTTTTTTTAATGGATCAAGGACACCAATACCCAGCATGAACATATTTTTATAAATTTTATTTTGATAATTTTATATTTTTCCACATGTGCAAAATAAAGAGCTTGATTGTCACCGAAAAACCTATGTTTAATAAAACTAAAAAAACACATACATAATAAAACCAAAACATATTAAAATTATATTTGTGGGATAACTCATTTCGAGGACTACCATAATCATTTGAAATAAATTTAAAATGAATTCATTTGATCCCCCAAAAGGTAAATCAAAAGTGATTTTTTATCAGCATTTTGATAGGTGTAATGGAGACTCATTTATAGGTATGGTTTAAAAATAGCGAGGTTCTATCCAAGGGGGTTTGATCTAAGGTGCTTTGATAAAACCATCTTCAATTGGAATCCTTAAAATGGAACTTTTAAAGGCTTAAATCATTATATTTTCTAAAAATATGTGATTTCAGCAAAAATCGGTTCCTCTCAGAAATTGTAAACCATCTTTGTGGGATCACCCACCCTTGGTTTATTAACTCAACCTATCCCCATTAATCAATTAATCCTTTATTAGTTGATCTAACCCTCATCCCTAATCATCATTATCATTATTTCCTAATTTTAAATTCCTACATCTCAGCTCCCCCCACTATCTCTTACACACATTTGTTTCCTTTCTTCCCAATGTGTGATCACACATGTGTGAGCACACCTCCCCATTTCACCCCTTTCTATCCTGTGATACTTTTCACAAGGCTAATCAATCTTGATTTCTTGATCCAAATCTCATCCTTCTTCAATCTCAACCCTCCATTAACCATTCAATCTTGGCCCTTGATTTAGCCCCTCTCATTTTTATAAATGAGAGGCCTTCCATCCCATTTCAAACACATCTCATATGCTAATGTTATGCTACAAAAATATCTATTTATCTCATTATCATTTGGAGTAAGAGAAACCACATCAAAATCAATCAACACATCTACATGTTACTCTTACCTCTTACCTCTTGAGGTTTGCATTGCATTTGGTTTATTTAGCTTTATATTTTATGTCCATTTCTATTATATCATTTGCATGCATTCAACATACATTCAAGAACATACAATTATGAGACTAATAAAGAATACATAGTAATAGAATATGTAATGTAAGCTAAGAATTGAACATTGAATATGTACTACCAAGACTATGTATAGTTAATAAATACTACATTACTTGAATAAATAGTACACACATATGTATATACACATATACACATGCACACAAAGATATGTATGTATGTATACAAACACATACATACATATATACATATGTTTGTACACATACACATACATACATACATATATGAGACGTGGTAATTTATGCATATTCAAGGTTGAAGTAAAAGAAAATGACATGTTTGAGACCCTCAAGCCTAAATCTAATGCAATCTCAAGGTTAAATGGGAAAGAAAAAATTAAATAGGAAATGATTGTTCATTTTGAGAAATATTTGTTTATTAAGAAACACATATATATTTCTAAAATGGATGTCCTCTTCTTGAAATGCATAGTTTCTTAAAACGAATATTGATTCTTGAAAATTATATCTATTTTTATTTGAGTATGTAAACTAAAACTATAATAAAGCTAACAATTGAACATTGAATATGTACTACTAAGACTATGTATAATTATTAATAATTAATACATTATTCGACTCATATACATAGTATATCTACATATATACATATCTATATATACACATACATATACTTATACACACATACATATACAAACACACATTTATATACATGAATACATGCATGCATACATAATACATATGCATATACATGTATGTATGTATATATGTATGCATGCATATATATGCATTCTATTTTATCAAATAATGTACTACTTAATAATTATATAGTCTTGGAAGTACATATTTGTGTAGAACACACACACATACTAGTTGTTTGGTAACGGTATTTTGTTTAAAATTTATTTGGTCAATGGTAGAAAAGGACTAAGTACATTTGATCACTTTCTTGAAAAGACATTAAATACTTTACCCTAGAGAAATCTCCAAATTTAATTATTTTTTTAGAATGATTAATATGACAATTGTCATCTTTGAATAAAAGAATAAATAGTGATTTCCACTCATGACAATGAAATTATCCATATTTTTATGATAACTAATTTTTAAAAATAAGTTGATAATTTTTATACACCACCAAACTTTTATTAAATTTTTTTTAAAGTTAGGAGAAAGTTCATAAATTCATTCATAGACCACAAAACAAAACATGTAAATTGAATTGATTAAATAAGATATATATAATAATATTAAATAACTAATTACCATACAATAAATTTTCTACTAGAAAAATTCTAAATTTTTTTTAAAAAAATCCATATAATTATATTTAACACTATACTAATGAGAACAAGATTCCTTTCCCTGTTGTTAAGCAATAAAACGATGTGGTGAAGAAGACTTCTTTTCAAACATTTATGACAAAAGAAGAATATAACTGATAATTAAATCACTTTTATCCCGACAATAGATGATTGTGATCTCAAAATATTTTCTTAAAAATCAACATCGCATTGTTTAAAAATTATTTGTATTACTTATGTGATATAATTCCAAATAACATAAAAACAAGCTAAATAACAATACATAATAATAATAGGGTACCAAACAGCTTGAGGAGAAGCTAAATTAAAATGAAATAAAAAATAAATGGCAAACTAATCATTTGCTGAAATTCACCGCCAGCTCACGAGAATATAAAGGAAAATTAATTTTAGGAAAAGCTAAAAAGGAAACGCCAAGATTAGAATTATATACATTTATAAAATGGATTAATAAATAATTTTTTAAACCATTAAATATAGAGGTGGGAAAATATGATTACTTATTTATTTAAGATGTAGATATCATAATATTTGAAGCTAGAGAAATATATTTAATATATCTTATTTTTATATATATTTGATTTGAAATAAATAATAGAAATATTTTTAAAAAAATTTAATTGTTATAAAAAGAAATGGTGAAACAAACATATTCATTGCAATCAATCACCATATTTCTTAGAATCAATCAATTTAAATTAAATTGATGATAAAATATTTAAAAAATAGTTTAATAGATCTTTGTTTCTTTTCTGATAATTTTTATAAAAAAAATTCTCCTTATTCATAAATTAATATTTGTTGCATGGTTTTTATTGAATTTTGATATAAATATTTTAATAGACCTTTAAAATTTTATGTATAAAAAAGAAAATTGTTTTGAGGGACCTCCATATATTATCTTCTCTTTATTCAATATAGAAAATAATTATATTTTGACATGAAATCTCTCTTTTAATACATTATATTTGTTATCATTTTTAAAATCAAATGTTCTTAGTATTTTTTCTTTAAGAAAACAACCAACTTTATATTTAAGTATCAATGACCCACTTAAGAGAAAATAGAAAAGAGAATATAAGCAATAATAAAATTATATTTTTTGAAAAATGTAGTTTTAGATCTATAAAAGAATATTTTTGAATTTTAAAATAAATGTTATTTATACAAGTGAAAGTGTGACAAAAATATTATGTTTTTAAAATAATGTTATTTAAAAAAAATTGACATCAATATTATTACAATAGTTAATTCACCTTCACAAAAATATAAAAAATAAAAAATGAATGAATTCTACAGTGATTATTTATATGATTCACATATGCTAGGACATGAACTTGATCAAATCTAAATGCTTCTCTTAAATGAAATATTTTTTGTCAAATTTTCATGCAATAAAGGTAATTTAATGCATAATATTTAATCAAATATCTAGAATAAGATATATGTTAATTGATTACAATGAATGTATTTCAAAACACAAGAATACAAAATAAATTGTGAAAATTTGTGCAAAGCTAACCTAAGGCCAAAGTATTAGATCACGAGACCAGTTCACTAAATTTTTTATTTTTATTTTATAATTATAAGGACCAACATTGTGGCTACAATGATGGCCTCACAATGTCACTTTTATGTTTTTATTTCGAATGGTTGGTATTTCCCAATGCAACCCATGCTCGTGAAATGTGTATGATGACTTTTCAAAATGCATTTTCTTGAAATCTATCTATTTTCTTTGTATTTGTCTTTATCTTTCACTACCAATGAAATAAACATTTACATATGGACATTTACTTTCCTATCATTTAAGTTACATTTCATGTATATAGTTTCAAGATGCTTGAGAGTGGTTTTGGATCTCTTGGAGTTATAATGCAAATTCTAGTTTTTGAAAGATCTTATAATTTTTCACTATCAAATTTTAGTAATTTAAGCATATCAAATTTTAGTACAAGTTGTATCATTTCTCTCTCTCTCTCTCTCTCTCTCTCTCTCTCTCTCTCTCTCTCTCTTCTCTCTCTCTCTCTCTCTCTCTCCCTCTCTCTCCTTCCCTTCCTCCCTCTCTAATTTTCTCTATCTTCCTCTCTTTGTCTCTCTATGTATCTCTTTGTCTATCTCTTTCTTCCTTCCTTCAACCCACCTTCCCTCTCTACTTATACCTATCTAACCTATCCATCTATGCATATTTCTCTCTCCCCCTCCTTCCTTCCCTCTTTACTTCTATCTTTATTACATCTCTCTCTCACTTCTTAGTCCCTCCCTCTCTCTCCTTCCCTCTCTACTCTCTCTATCTCACCTCTCTCTCTTCCCACCTCTCCCTCCCTCCCTCCTCTCTCTATCTCATCTTTCTCTCTCACTCTCTCCTTCCCCCTCTCTCTTCCTTCAACCCATCCACCTTCCCTCTCTACTTCTCTCTATCTTGCCATTCTCTCTCTACTTATCTTTGTCTCACCTCTCTCTCTCCCCCTCCCTCCTTCCCTCACAATCTCTCCACCTTCCTCCTCTATCTATCTCACCTCTCTCTCCCTACCTCTCCCTCTCTATCTATACCTCCCCCATAATTCTCTCTCATTCTCTCTCACTCTTCCCTATCTCTACCTTCCTCCTTCACTCTCTCTTAATATCCCCACATTCCTCTCCTTTTTGTATCACATCTTGGTGCACATAAAAGAGAAATAGAGAGAGGAGTGAGATATATAGTTGATATAGAGAGAGAGAGAGAGTAGAGAGGGAGAGAGATGTGTCATAGAGATAAGTAGAGATGGAAGGAGGAAGTTGGAGAGATTGAGAGAGGGAAGAAGAGATGGAGGGAGAGGTAGGGATGGAGAGAGAGATGTGAGAGAGAAAAAAAGGAGAGGTAGGTAGAGAGAGGGAGGGGAAGATAGAGAGAAGTAGAGAGGAAAGAGGAGAGGGAGGGATAGGTAGGGAGGGGGAGAGAGAGATAGAAGTGAGAGAGAGAGAGAGAGAGAGAGAGAGAGAGAGAGAGAGAGAGAGAGAGAGAGAGAGAGAGAGAGAGAGAATGGAGGGAGGGAGGTATAGGTAGGGGGAGATAGGTGAGATATAGATAAAGAGAGTAGGGATTGAAAGAGAGATAGATAAACTGAGAAAGAGGGAGGGGGGGAGAAGAGAGAGAGAGAATGGAGGGAGGGAGGTATAGGTAGGGGGAGATAGGTGAGATAGAGATAAAGAGAGTAGGGATTGAAAGAGAGATAGATAAACTAAGAAAGAGGGAGGGGGAGAAGAGAGAGAGAGAGAGAGAGAGAGAGAGAGAGATATTGGGAGAGAGAGGGAGGGAGAGAAAGAGGTATAGAGGGATAGATTAGATAGAGAGAAGTAGAGAGTGAAGGTGGGTGGAAGAGAGAGAGAGAGGGAAGGATGGAGGGATATGTAGGTAGAAAGAAGTAGAGGGTGAAGGAGAGATGGGGGAGAGGTAGGGATGGAGAGAGAGAGAGAGTTGAGAGAGAGATATAGAGTGAGAGAGAGGGAGAGATAGGTAGAGAGAGAGGGGGAGTTGGAGAGAATTACACAAGGAACGAGAGAGGGAGGGAAAGATAAGGAGGGGGGGAGGGATAGGTAAGGAGAGAGAGGTGAGATAGAAAGAGAGTAGAGAGAGAGGGGGGGTAGAAGTGAGAGAGAGAGAGGTGATAGAGAGGAGAGGTAAGGAAGAAGCTACAAATATTGAGAAATGGAAAGAGGGGGGAGGGAGGGAGGGAGAGAAAGAGATATAGAGGGATAGGTTAGATAGAGATAATTAGAGAGAAAAGGTGGGAGAGAGAGGGGGGAGGAGGGAGGGAGATAGATATTAGAGAGAGAGAGAGATGAAAAATTAGAGAGGCAGTTCTTGATCTCAAGGGAAAGAGTGTTGGATAAAGGGATGGAGATAGTGAGAGAGAGGTGTAGAATAGAAGAGATGAACAATGAGTGAGATAGAGAGAGAGAGAGAGAGAGAGAGAGAGAGAGAAAGATGATACAACTTGTTGATTATTATAATTTGACCTCCTGATTACTAAAATTTGACATGATTACTGAAATTTGACTGTCTTAAAAATATAAGATCTAAAAACTAGAATTTGCTTTATAAGTCTAAGAGATCCAAAACCACTCTCAAAAATCCTAAAACTATAAACATGAAATATAACTTAAATGTCTATTTCATGTATATAGTTTCACTGGAAAAGAAAGACAAAGACAAAGACAGAGAAAAAAAAAGAGTTCAAGAAAATGCATTCTAAAAACTCATCATTCGCATTTGGTGAGCAGCAAATTTGGTGCTCTCTAAATGATGCACTTTCATTTGGTGAGCACCAAATGGGTTGCATTGGGAAATATCAAACCTTTGGGTTGGATTTTCCTTGGGCATCCAACCCAAAGGTTTGGATGATCATTTCATTCCAAAGATGTGATATTTGAAATGGTGACAAAATTTTACACATTTTTGGTCATGCTCTCCATCAAGTTTGCACATGTTTAAATGAAAATTTATAAAATATACCATGATGACATTAAGCTCTCTCTTAGCTATCTAACCATATAATTTTTTTTAGTTTTTATTATGTTAATGTTTTCATCTTTAACTTCTTTTGTTAGTGTCTCCATTTTTTGTCAAAAACCAACATGTGCTAGTTTGTGTATAGTTTTTACTCGTTCATCAAATTTTGAAAAAAATTACATTTTTATAAACTAGAATCTATTCTACACATATTAAAAATATTATTTTTGATTAGTTTTCAAAAAACTGAGGGGGGCAGAAGCATGCTCAAATTTCTACTTTTTAGGATGTGCCCACTTTTTTTGTATACAATATAGTTTACAAAAAAATGATCATTAACATCAAGCATACAATTTCAAATCATATTACAACAATGATAAATAATTTTTTTTATAGAAGTTTCTATTTTGTAAAATTTACCTCATGGGATAGTTGTATACTTTAGATTCTATATTTTCTATCTAGTTTTCTTCACAAAAGTTTGGTAGTTTTTTAACATCATCCATTTGAATCTTTCTTTTTTTGTTCCAAAATATTATTCCATAATTCAGTGAAATTATGGTTCCAATGCTTTTGATTTAAATTTACATTTCATATTTTTTTAAGTTGTTCAGTTAAGTTAGGGGGTTCTTCCATCATATTGTATATTTCTTTTTCTTTTAAATTAATTAGTTTTTCATTTTCCAACCACATTAAGCCTTAGCTTTCATCTTTGTATGTATCAAATTCAATTTTCTATTTTTTTAATCATTCATATGTTCTTTTCTATGTTTGAGGAATATTGAACTCTTGATTGAGGAGTTCCCAACTTTTGAGGTTACCATTACTTATTAAATTTTGGAAGAGGGAGATTCATGTTTTGTTCCAATATTTTGTAGAGCGTCGTTATAGGAGGGAAAGTGGTTTATTATTGCATGGTAAATATTACACCATATTGATTGTATTGGGGTAATTTTATTTAAATCTTTATCAATCGAATACTTATTTAAAATGGCATCATTGTTCAGCTCTCAGGCTTTCCATACACTCTTAAAAAAAATTGAACTAGTTGGGGACATGGGGAATTTTCCAAAAACTAGATCATAGAGAGGTAAGTTCTTCCAAGATTTGATTTTTTTAGGAGTTGGATTCTTCATATTGTTCCCAACTAGAGCCTTGCATGGCTCATTCCCTTTTAGGTTTTGGTAGATCCATTTCACAACAAGAGAAACACCTTGTTTATTTAATTCCTTCAATCCTAATTCCCCAATTTTATTTTCAATATAATGCCATTCCCATTTAACTGTATGCTTTTTCTTTTTTTCCTTTCCCATCAAACCACAAGAACTATCTTTTTTTTTTTGGATCTCTTCCAATTGATAGTTGTTAAACATCCACATAGAAGCATAGTATATATTATATGAGGATAGTATTTTTTGGAAAACTTGAGCTCTTCTAGCAATAGATAGATATTGCTTGTCCCAAGATTCCAATTTTTTCTCAATTTTTCTCTCCATCCAATCCCACATATCTATTAACCTAGGATTAACTACAAAGGGGATTCCTAAATACATGACAACTTTGTTTGGTTCACCCCATTAAAATGCATTTTCTTTGAACCAATAAAATTGTTCATTTCCAAGATTAACAATATGGTCTTCCCTTCAGCGATTTTAGCTCCAACAACTTTACCATAAAGATCCATTTTTATCATTAATTTTTCAGTTTTTTTTTCAATCTTGACAAATAGAGTTGTGTCAGATCGGCAAACTGAATATTGAATATTTTTTCCTCAATATTAGGGAGTGTTGGACCTTAAACACTAGGGTTTAATATAGGGTCTCTTAAAAGAAAATAAATAAACATTATTATAGTCTTCCATTTTTAAAAGACTTGAATTAAGGATGAATTTTTTTCCTCTTTTAAGTTTTAGTATTACTCTTATCAATTACAATTTTAAAACCATAATTCCAGGATGATGATCCAAGAGGATTCAAGGGTTGAGTTTTACCCTACTATTGGCTCCTTCGAATTGATCAAAATCAAAGCTATCCTTGTTGGCATATAACCTATCTAATTTGCAATAGATCATCTTGTTGCCACTTTGAGAGTTGTACCATATATACCATATAGCCTTATTATCCTTTTTAGTAGCTTCTAAGGGATCTATAAACCTCAACCTATTTTTCATCTTATACTAGAAGAATTTTTCATTCCGTTTCCACCCCATTTCATTTCCTCCTACCTTGTCCTCCAAGTTTTCCATGTTAAAATACCCCCAAAATTCTAAGGAATATCTTGCAATTCACTTATCCAATCCCAAAGCTCACATCTATGTCTATATTCATTAGGAGCATAAATGGAACAAATGACAAATTTTAAGTTATCTTTTTCTATACAAACCCACATTTTTCTATTATAGGGTGATGTTCCATGGGCCTTAACCAACTTTCTCCAATTTTTTGACATAATTATTGTAGTATCCCCTTTTCCTTTTTGTGTTTAGTTGTGAAGAAGAATGGGTATTTCCATATGAAATTGAGATTTTTTTCAAGAGTGTAGTTAACTGCCTTTATTTCCAAAAGCATCACAATATCTTTGAATATCTCTTGATTTAGGAATATTCTAACACAATATTTTTTGTCAAGGGATTATGATCCACTGACATTCTAGGAAATGAAATTAAGAGTCATTTTCATTCATTTCTTATGCCTCCCCCTATACATCCCTAAATCCTTCAAAGCATTTAGGAAGATTACACTTCTTTACATTATTCCTTAGGTACGCAATTGGCTCTTCTTTTTCCCTCTGTCTTATTTTACTCTTTTTTTGGCTTAGTCATTAATTAACATAAGACCCTTTCCCCATTTCAAGTTGAGGACCAACCACCTCTTGAATTTCATACCTCTCAGTGGTTTCTTTTTTATTCAACTTCCTTTTGTCCCTTAAAGATACCCAACTATCATTCAAGACTTTTTTTTCCTAGTTTTGGTTTGGCTTGCTTGGATAGTTGACTTTTTTTAGGTCCACATGTTTATTACAAGGGTTTGGAGAAACTGGTACTTTAATAGAATTCATATCATTTGGTTTATTTATATTCTTATTAGTTTTGAGGTTATGATTGTTAAGGGCTTGCCCCGGGATGTTAAAAGGTTGCCTTGAGAAATTTCTTTCCAATACATAAATCCTCTCTTGGATTTATGCTTTATTTTCTCCTATCTACTAGAAATTCCAAATAGCCCCCATTTACACCGGCTATTTGTGTTTTCCCCTTTTCTGTTATTTTCCATATCTTTCCTTTGGTCCAAAATCAGAATTTTTCTTTTAGAATATTGGCATGGGGGTCTTAGGGGGTTTGGATCCAAAGAAAAATGGCTTTTGTTATTCACATTTTTGTTAGCCAAAAATACCTCAGAAGAACCATCCCTACTTTTCTTTCCTTTCAAAGGAGGAACTCTCTTTCAATTTTGGGCCTAACCTATCGGCCCTTGTTTTATTAATGATCTTGTTATTAATAGAAATTTTCCATTTTACTTTATCTAGAACCAACTCTTGATCATTTTTCTTTTGGTCTAGAGGATTAGTTTTAATTTATTTTGAGACACTCTCCACTATAATTGATGCCTCTATCTCCCCTCGATCACTCTCTTTTCCTAATTGGGGATGACTTGAGATCTTGCTAACATAGTTAGTTCTAAAATCCTTATCTATATTACTTAGCATACCTTTTTCCAAGATTAGATACTTACCCTCAAGTAACAATTCTAAATCAACATAATACATATCTTTATTATTATCCTGAAGGATTATATCATCATTATTTGTCACATTCTCAATAGAGATATTTAATTCTATTAGGCAGATCCCATGTCTGGGCCATCACCTCATCCAAGACCTCAGATCTCTTTTACTACCAAGGTGGTTTGCAAATTTGTTGAGATACTCGTACTCTTTGAAGGTTTTAGTAGGAAGACCGAGGAGACTACACTTGGATATGGGCATGAGTTCACGATGGACCTATAGAAGAGATTGTTCTTGGAGAGAGTCATGATAACTCAATTATCTTGGAGGATAATTATCATTCCCGACACTTGGTATACTCAGTGGTTTATCATCTAAGAGGTATTATCTCATTCTTTTTTTTAGATGTATTATGTTTTATTATTTTTCTTCGCATGGATACGTATATTGGGAAATGGATAATGAGTTATAGAGGGTTCATTTGATTAATGTTTGGCATGGATATCCCTTTGTGCATATGAGTTGTTTTATGATGCCATTTATGATAATCATAGGAGATGTTTATTGGGTTGATTTCTTGGTTTTGGGAATGGATATTTTTATTTTGATATTCCTTGGTTAAGAGAGGCTTACATTCATGTTGGATTTACATGATACATATGTTTTGTTTGATCTATGAGATTGAATGGTTGGGTGTTGTTTATCAAATATTCATTTAAGGTCTGAAGGAGATTATACTTGACACATCTTAGTACTTTTAGGTGTTGGTAGAAGGGAATGATATGATTTATAATTTATCTTTTAATTCTATGGCTACTTCTTGGAGGTTCATGTTCATATGACTTGGGACTTAAGGTGACATGTTTTGAGAGAGTATGCAAATATTTGTGTTCTATGTGTAGTCATTGTGATTGTTCTTGGTACTACATGGTTTTGGTTATTTGATAACCTATATTTGAGTGTTGATTGGTAGAATCTATATTCCTTGATTTTTTTCTAGATTCGATATTACTTTTGTAGTGGGAGTTCCTAGATATGCATGTTCTTCATTGGAGAGTTTTATGTAAGAAGCTTGTGATTGTTGTTTATGGGTTATATATATTTTTGGTATGAGTTTGTTGATGTTGTTAATACTTAGGAGGTATGGATGGTTGGATGTATTAGTGTATGTTGTGGGTGTTATTTCCAATCATGTAGGTTTTAACCTTTGATAGTAGCTTGGAGCCTTTGTTATCACTTGGATTTGATACTTATGTTCTTTGGATTGGTCACCTTGGCTAGTTCCTTTTCTTCTATAGGTGGCATATTGGAGGATGAGAGGATTTCTTGCTTGAGATGGTGATCACATTGATTTTATTGCAACTATAGATTAGTGGAGCATGAATGAATGTTGAAGATCTGTGTGATTTCATTTATGGTCATGATAATATATTTTATTGATTGATCTTTATATAATGTATACACCAAGTGGGAGTGTGTTAGGAATAGATGTTGCACACCTTGCATAACATGGAATAATTTAATTATATAAAATAAATAAATATGTATTTGTGGTGTATCTAGGAGATGTGTTTAACCATATTCAATGTTTATTTGGGTGAACTTGTAAACTTGTATGTAATATTGGGTTAGTTATTTAATGTGTGGGAGACATAGAATAATTAATTAGGAAAAAAAATATAAAAACTTAGTATCAAAAATTAAATAGCGAAACAATGGTTTTTTGTACTCATGGTTTTGAGGCACATGGTTTTAGTTACCACTTAGTTATATTTTTGTGACCTTGAATCTTTAAAAACAAACACATGTTTAATGATTAAAGCTAGATGGATGAGTTCCCAAGCTATCATTGTATTGAGTTTCTCTTGTAATTTCATATGTGAAGCATGGTATGGGATGTGTAGTTGCATGCTTAGACACATGATAGTGAATTGGAGAAGCTTGATGTTTCAGAATTATTCATGGAAACTTTGTAAGTACATTACAATATTTTATTGTTGAGTAAAACATAGAATGTGGATTCTTTGGAGGCTAGTCTTTTCCCTCTTTAGGATATTCCTAGGGTATACCTTGTGTTATCTTGTGACTTATCTATTTAATATTTGCATTATGGTCATTTTCTAATCTTACATGCATGATATTTTCCCTAATGGGGCTATGTAGGAATCAAATTAAAAAAAATCGATATTATTCATTTATTTCCTAATATAATATATGCAGAAATAGATTAATCTATTTGTGTAAGGTAATACTCTACAATACTATGTAAGGAAGAATTCACTCCATGCTATATCTCCAAGAGACCCCAAATACATAACATACTCTTTGCATAACCTTACAATGATATACATCTCTTTTGTATAGAGATCCTTCTAATAACATAGTGGAGTGGTAAACTACTAATCCCATTTAAGCCACCTAATTACCTTATATAATTCATGACCCAATATAACTATCTCAAGGGATGTGTGCCAAATGTTCCATCTCCATCCACTTATATATGATAATATCATATACCTTAGTACATAGCATTACATCCCTCCTTGAAATGTTTCATCCTTGGAACATGAGAAGAATTCAAGTAGTAACACTACTATATTTCATTATATATATGATGGAATTTCCTATCATTAAATAATCCATAGGAAATATATGTGTTGGCTTTAGTTTGATGGTATGAGATCCCATCCTTGATCTACACTTTATTATACCCATCTAATTTCATTCTTCATAATAGCCTATCCTCCTTTTCTATAATAAATCACAATTACTATGTGATGCCACTGATTATTGTAAGTACCCCTTTGATTCCATGTAGATCTATAGTGATTTTAGTGTGGATTCCCTATATTATCATTCATCCATGATTATTTTGTTTGAGTAATAGGTTAATTACATAATTAATTTAATCATGTTGTTTAATTAATTAAGTCACCTTTACTTTCTTTTTCACTTAAGCTAAACTTAGGCCCATTAATAATTTATTAATTATTAATTATGAATTACTCACCTTTAGGGTTTTGATCTCCTTTCATAAGTATTGATCTTATTGTAATTATTCAATTCTTGTTAATGCATTTTTTTCTTCATAGATTGTAGAGCACCATTTTTGTGTTTTGTTATCTCTTTTACATGATAGGTTATTTACTTGCAGGTGTTCGCTAGGTTTTGTGAGGTTGTATTTCTCAACTTCAACATGGTATCAAAGCTTCAGATTTGTCACTTCCTATTCATTTTTTGAGAGATGTTGTCTTAAAAGTGATATTTTTGTGCATCTTGAGTCAAATTGGACCTCACCTTTGCATCTGGAACGCTTGAGTCAGTCAAGATTGACCTTTGTTTTGTCAATTTTGGACTCAGGCTCAAATCTGCCTAGTGAGTACCTTTTTTCTCAGATCTAGAGGGTACCTACAATTTTGGTGTATTTTTAGCCTAAACTGACCTCACCAACATGCTCAAAAGGCCCAAGAACCTATAAATTGACTGTACATTTGTCGAATTTGGCCTTTGTGACCTCTGAGGCAAAAAAAATTGGTTTTGGAACCGTATAGGCTGTATCGTACGACTCTATCATAAATTTTTTGATGCAAGGAAAAAAAAATTATAGTCGAGGGCCAACATGATCAAGGTAGCCATTGTGTTAAGAGGAAAATGTGTTCACACGTGCTAGGGAGGACACCAACAAGGTTAAAGGGGGTTACGATTAAGTTTTACGTCGATAGTTTCCCCCTAACGATGACCTCCACATTTAAGCTTCAGTCATGGTTTTCTAACTGCTAATCACCTTCTCCAAACCATCGATAACTCTATTGTTGTGCCACTAATTTGAAATCTCTGAGCCATTGGGTCACCGCCAGTCTAGGCAGTGCCGCTAGAGAGCCACCTGGGCTCCTTTGCTTGCCAATTTTTGACCTGTTTTTCCAAATTGCATGTCATTTTCACATACAATATCGGATTTGCATGAAAAAATAGGCATTGAAATTTTTTTTATGGGTATGAAACAATGGTGAAAGTTTTGTTACCTGATCTTTTCTTTTTCCTTTATTTCCAGTCAAAGTCAAAACTTATTTTTTGCACTCTCGGGGGCATAAATTTTGCATATGCACTCTGATTTTTGAAAACGAATAGGCATCAGAAAGGTGTTCAAATTATCTTTCCAAATCTATGGTTTATTTCATTAGAAAATTTACTAGGTATATAGAAAATTATCTAAAGTGAATTTTGTTTTTTCATTATTTTTAGCTTTCAAATTTGTATTGGGGTTTGGTTTTTTGTGTTGTGGGGGATTTTTTTCTTGTTTTATGTATATGTACATCAGAAACCAAAAAACTCTTCCATTAAATACATTTCAAAACTCAAAAATCATGGCAAACACCTCTTCAGTTGAACGTCTTTCCCCACACAATTATCACACTTGGAAGGCACAAATGACTAGATTTTTCATGTCAAAGGGGCTATGGTTCTATTTGGATGAGAATCAACCTCCTTTGACACATCCATTTGAGGTTCTATAGCATAGAAACAAAATGTATGAGGTTGTGGGTATGTTATCATTACATGTTTCAAACAATATTCTTTTCCACTTGGAGAGTTGCACAACTCCTAGGGCTATGTGGACTAAGTTTCATGATATTTTTGGCACCATTAATCAGTTTGGGCATTTTAGATTGAGGTAGAATCTAGCACCTTGGTACCTAATTCTTTTCTATCTATTAAAGGTTTCTTGATGAAATTCAAATCACTTAGATCATTGTTACAGGGTTGTGGTAAGAACAAAATAGACACCAAGTGTATATACCTAATTCTATCTAAGCTTTGAGGTTCATTTTAGGTATTCTCTTCTACATTCTACTCCACCATGGATGATTTGGGTCCATGATTTACCATGCCTACCATTGAGGTATTTTGTGATCGATTGAAACATGAGCATGCCAATCTAACATAGTTGGATGATCTTCCAGGATCAAAGAACCAAGCATTGATGGCTCAAACATCTTAGGGGAAGCAAAAGTAGAAACAAAGGTCGAAGATAGATTCAGTAGGCAGTGATAGTTCCTCCAAGCCACCACCTAAATCTAATTCCAAACCACAATCCAACCCTAAAAATGGTAAATCTTCTAAGTTTGGTGAGTCTTCCTCCAAGACTAGGAAGAAAACAGGTGATCCTTGTAGTTTGTATGGCAAGGAAGGTCATCCAATTTGTAGGTGTTGGAAGCGATTAGAGGCTTTAGAGGAGGCCATGTAGTAACATAATATCACCTCACCTCATTCACCTTCCCCACACATAGGGAAAGGTCATCCTCTTTCTACATGAGCATTACCTTTAAGATCCACTTGGATTCTAGATTTTGGTGCTTCTCACCATATGACACACACTCTAGAGTCTGTCACCACACTTACCCATTGTAGCACTTCACATATTATTGTTGGTGACTATACACAACTTACAGTTATGGGTTTAGGTTTTATTTTATTGCATGGTGGTTGTCTTCAGGATGTACTTGTTGTTCCTAACATTTCAACAAACCTCTTTTTCATTTATCAAATTTTCCATTCAGGCACTAGTAAGACAATTGAGTTCTCATCACATGATGTGGTTATTCGAAACCTACATGGTCCTAATTTGGTTGTGGCTATTGGGAGTTTTGATTCTGCATCCCATTTATACATATTTGATGGCTTTGAGAGTACAGATGGTTCAGGTTCATCTCTTATAGCACATGCAGACACAGTGAGTAAGCTTTGGCATGAGCATTTTGGCCATGTCAATTACATATATCTATAGTAGATGAGTACACATGCACTTGTGATTGGGCTCCAACATATTTCTTGTACTGATGGTATTTTTCAAGGTTGTGTACTTGGAAAACATCAGCAAGATTCTTTTCATATGGGTAGAGCCACGCATGCTAAGGCACCCTTGGAGTTGGTACATAGTGACCGCATGTCCTTTTTGACTTCTTCATTTTTAGGGGCCAAATATGTGCTCACATTTATTGATGAATTCTCCAGACATACATGGGTGTACTTTCTTAAGTACAAGTTTGATGTCTTTGATTCATTTAGGATCTTTAATACATTTGTGGAGAAGTAGTCTAGTCTTTCTATTAGGAGGATAAACACAAATAATAGGGGGGAGTTTGTTAATCAGGCTTTCAGGGACTTTTGTACTGAGCATGGTTTGCAACATCAGTTTACAGTACCTTGCACCCCTCAGCAGAATGGTGTTGTTGAGAGAAAGAATGGGACTTTACAGGAGATGACCAATTGTATGATACAGTCATGGTCTATAGATTTTTCATTTTGGGCTAAGGCTATCAATTGTGCCATTTATATTTAGAATCAAATGCCTCACAAGGAATTATAACACATGGATCCTAAGGAGGCTTGGACCCATGTCAAGCTCGATGTTTCTATATTTCAAGTTTTTGGTAGTGAGGCTTGGGAATTTATTCTTGATGCTCAGCGGAAAGCCATGGAGAGGAAAATTCGGCCACTCATATTTGTTGGCTACTGTGAGGATGTTATGGTATATAGGTTGTTTGATCTTGATTCTAGAGAGGTTTTGTTTTGATGAGATATTCGGTTTGATGAGCGTTTTCCTCATATGGATTATTCATCACCAGCTTCTCCCTCACTACCTACTTCTCCCTCTTCATCTCTTGAGGATTGTTTATCTCTTGACGATGCTGCAAATAGTGATCCGCCATCCCCATCACCACCACCAGATACACAACATTTTCCCAAGTGGGCTTGCTTTACTATAGAGGCAGTTGGATCTTCAGTAGGTGATCCTTCAAATTCTCATTGTGCATGTGCACAAACATCAGGTGCTATTCTTTTGGGTCATGTCATTTCAGATGATCCTCAGAGCTTTTCAGAGGTGACAAGTCACCCTGAGCGGGATAGGGCTATGGAGGAGGAGTATTCTTCTTCGATGAAGAATAATACTTGGGATCTTTTTCATCTTCCTAAGGGAAGAAATTAGTGCAAGTGGGTGTATTGTACCAAGTTTTTTATTGATGGTTCGATAGATAAACTTACAAATCACGTCTTGTTCCAAAGGGGTTTTCTTAGGTTGAGGGCATTGATTACTCTGAGACCTTTTCTCTTGTTTCCAAGATGAATTCTATTCACTTTGTACTATCACTAGCAGCTTCACAAGGATGGATAGTTTTTTAGATGGATGTGAAGAGTGTCTTCTTGCATGGGGGAGATCTATATGGAGCAGCCTCAAGGTTTTATGCAGGACACTTCTTTGGTTTGTAGACTTCAAAGTTCATTGTATGGTCTCAAACAAGCCCCTCGGGCTTAGTATGAGAAGATGGACTCTTTTTTTATTTCTTCTCACTTCACATGTTGTCATTCTGATCCCATAGTGTACATTCAACGTCAGGAGGGTTATCTTTTGATCTTTGTGCTATATTTTGATGATCTCATTCTTATAGGTAGCTCATCCTCTATGATTCAGATTGTTCAAAGAGATTTGATGGAGCAATTTGAGATGACAAATCTTGGTTTTCTACACCATTTTCTTGGTCTACAGGTTATTCAATCTTCGGATCGGATTTCCATATATCAACAGAAGTATGCTCTTGATATGCTCCAGAGATTTGGCATGCTTGATTGCAAGCTTTCCCCCACACCATTTCAGTCAGGTGTGTTGGTATGTCTTCCACTTGCTCTACTCCTTCAATAGACTCTACATTATACAGGCAATTGGTTGGCAGTTTGTTGTACCTAACACATTCACATCCTAATCTTTCCTTTGTGGTTGGTCTTGTCTCTAGTTTCTCCCATGATCCACATGAGAGCCATTAGCAAGTTTCCAAACGTATCTTGAGGTACATTCAGGGAACCACATAGTATGAAATTCACTACACATCAAGAGCCCCTCACATTATTGGCTTCACTACCTCAGATTGGGTTGGTGATATCAATGATCAAAAGTGCACTTTCGGATTTGTTTTTTGCCTTGGTTCTAGTCTTATCACATGGTCTTGCAAGAAGCAATCTACTATTGCATTATCATCTACAAAGGTTGAGTATCGAGAAATGATGTTATTAGTCAGGAGATTTTATGGCTTTGGTAGTTGATGAAAGAGTTTAGGTTTCCTCCTGATAGTCCCATTGTTCTTTGGTGTGACAATCAAAGTGCTATACACATTTTTTGAAATCTAGTGGACCATCAATGGATGAAGCACATTGAGATCCACATGCACTTCATCTGGTAGTTGATTCAGAATGGTTCTCTCATCTTGGAGTATATTCCTATAAAGGCACAGGTTGCAGACATCTTCACAAAACCTTTGGCATTGCCACACTATCTTCAGTTGCAATCTATGCTTGGGGTGAAGGAAGTTGTCCTTGGGGGTTCTTTGTGAGGCCTTCCTTCTTTCATGTTTTTTTTGTATGCTTTTATCTCTTTTTGAAGAGGAGTTTTTTCCATTGGTTTTCTCCATTTCTTCGCTTTATAGAGATTTGGTTGTATTTGGGTACCTCATTAGGCCTTGTTGTTAGGACCCATCTTTGCTTTCATGCATATGTCCTTATTCTTTTAGCTTCTCCCTAAGTTCATCTTAAGGGGGGGTGTTAGATTAATAGGTTAATTACTTAATTAATTTAATCATGTTGATTAATTAATTAAGTCACCTTTACTTTATTTTTCACTTAAGCTAAACTTAGGCCCATTAATAATTAATTAATTATTAATTATTAATTACCCACCTTTAGGGTTTTGATCTCCTTTCATAAATATTGATCTTATTGTAATTATTCAATTCTTGTTAATGCATTTTTTGCTTCATGGCTTGCAGAGCACCATTGTTGTGTTTTTATCCTCTTCTACATGATAGGTTATTTTCTTGCAGGTGTTCATTGGGTTCTATGAGGTTGTATTTCTCAACTTCAACATATTTCATCTCACAATGATGTGGATGCCTATATATTGTATCATTATCTATCTCTAAAAAAAAAAAAATCTTAATTTACCCTTTATTATTATGTGTTGTGACTTAATAAGAGGTTGAAATTTTTCTTTTTCTCATTATATCTAGCCCCTCTTGTTTTCCTCTAATTTTTTGGTGCAGTCTTCAAAGGATTATTGAACTTGTTCTATCTTGACTTTTCCTAGTTCTCCATTATGTGTAATATCCTATAGTGTAACTTTTTCCTTCCACACCAAAGCTTCTAAAATTCTTTTGTACATGAATATTTATTCTCATAGATTCTAACCAAGGATATTCAAGAATAATTTTCAAAGGCCATTCATATCCAAAGCATAAAACATTGAATGCAAAATATGTATCCATAGATATCTTTCCATCTTCAAAAATTTAAATATCATTTACCATCTATTCAACTATCCTTAGATTTATTTTCTTATATCTATATTTTCCTATCTAGTTCCCTGTTGGTGAAGTTATACTTTTTACTAGGGTTTATAAAAATGACAACCTTTGTCTTTTGAATATGTCCATGAAATTCAAGGATTGAATCTTCCTCCCTTGGAGCTAAAAAGTATAATTTTATCTTGCATATTCTCTTCATCAGCCTCCCCTTCCTCCTCTATTATTTCCATGTCCTTCTATCTATAAGACCTTGTTCTAATGAAATATTGACATATAAGGACACATACCAATGTTCAACTTCACCTTTTAAGTTTATAGAAAAATTCATTTCCATAATATTTTTTTACCATGATTTATCTTATATTTGTGAAACCATTATAATGCATCACCACATCCATGAAAAATAGGAAAACTCCATTGAAGCTAGGGCTTTTAAGAAAAAAAAATCAATAGAACACATTTCTATCCATATCATTGACACAAATTTGATCAAATCAATTCATGTTGTTGCCAACCCCAACTAACTTTTGACAAACATTCCAAAAATGAAAAAGGAAAAAAAATCCTTGATTTGTGGCCTAAAGTGTGAATTTACATAAAACATAAAATTAGAATAACTCATTGGTTATGATAGATAAAAAGCTTAATTTTAGATCAAATCTTCTTTTTCTCATCCTTCAACCTTAGTTAAAAGTGTTATAGAAAAAATCATAGCCATTTAGAAGATATAGTTAGTCTTCAAAGATAGGGTTTCATCCTCACCTTTTTCCAAAGCACGGCTCTAATACCACTTGATAATATCTAAATATTTAATAATTACAATAATATAATATAGAAGATAAATCACACACACCACAAGAAATATTTGTGATCCAAGATTCTCTCGTATCCATTATATGAAGAAATAGAATAAAATCTTGCATTAGGTTAACACCATGTAAAATACTCCTTATGAAAGAAGTCACTCCATTCTACATCTCCACTATATCCTAAACACATCATACTTGTCACATCTTTAATTAATATTCACCTCCTTTATATAGACCTCCTCCTAATAACATAGTGAAAAGGTGAAACCACTAAATCCATATAGACTTTCTAATTATCTTATATTATTCATGACCCAATATAACTAATTTAAGGGATATGTGTCACTTGGACTAGCCTTTTCATCCACTTATATGCATTATAATATTATATCCCTAGATACATAGCACAAAAACCCACATTTATGTTTTCTTAATAAAACATATGTCTAAACATTAACAAATATATCAACATCAACAAATTCAATTTTAAAGTTTATGTTAAAAACTTATACTCTTTAATTGGATAGAAATTAAATAATTTAACATATAAATAGGGTATTATCAAAAAGGTCAACATAACTTACCTAAAATATTTTTGAAAAAATTTCAATATAAAATTAGCATTCAAGTTTCTCTTGATGTCACTCAATTTTATTTGAGAGAATTATCATTAATAGCAATATCATGGGTCAATGAGTTTGACTCGAAAACTATACGGTTGAATACTGATAGCAATATCATAAGAATTGTCATTGTCATTACAAACCACTTTTAGTCTTATCATAATACAAAACATGAAATGACAAGTAGGTCAAAAGTGTTAGTGTTTCTTAGATCAGATTAGATAATATATCACTCAATAGAAATGCATCACATAAGACAATGAACACAACAAGATACCCTAGGAAAACCCTCCTCTTGAGGGAGAAAAACCCAGCAAATGATTCTCTTATATATGGTAATACAATAACAGAATTCTGCTTACAAATCAGGCCCAACAATGGCCAATGCTTGATAAAATATTCGCCTTCCTTCTTAGTACAAAGGACTGACTTCTTACTTGAAATCGGACTGCTGCTACAGAGATGATGATCTGCTGTTCAAGTATGAACTTCTTCTAGGAATGCGAACTTGATATCTGTTCTTTCTGAAATATGCGAATTCTGCTCTTGGTGATAGTAGCGAACTTTCTTCTTATTCAAATTGCTTTCAATAACCAAAATGACCTTGTATATATATGTCATAATGGCACCTCTTCATTCAGGTCGGCCCTTTACAATAATAAACAATTAAATATAATTTTAGGTCGGCCAATATAGGAATCAATATAGGGTTGGCCCTTGCTTTATATTTAATTTATTTCTCTTGGGAAGTGCAGACCGACGCTGTAATAACATCAACAAAAAGAGTTTATTCCATAGAAAGTTATGGCTAGTCTATCAACTATAACATAACTTCAATCATATTGAAGGGCACTCATATCAAAGGGAAATCATATCATTCAAATCAATATAATAATCTCCAAAACAACTCTTGATTTATTTAATTAATACTCCACAATTTGACCAAAGGGTTTAGCTCGATGATGGTGTTAAAATATACATTTTACAACCATGTGAATCAACATTTGATGTTATATTGCCTTGAAAACTTCCCATCAGATTTGAGTGCTGAAACAACATAAGATTTCAAAGTTATAATTAAAACTTGACATGAAATTATTTTAAATTGAAATTGGATATTTAGTGGATATGTATCAATTAATATAATAATTATTCTACCATAACGAAGGTGCTTGATTACAAATAAACAAAGCTTAAGTAAAGAATATAAGAATATTCTTACATTCCACAAATCTCTAGCATCAACAACACTTTCACTAGGAAGACCAATGTCTTCCCATTTTGCAGTTATGGAAGCATCTTTAGAACTTCTATTCCATAAAATGATAACAACTCTTGCATTTGACAATGGTCCTGCCCATACCTATATATGTATCATTAATTAATTAATCAATTTGATCTTAAAATATAAAAACACAAATTAAATCTAGATTTCATAATGTTTCAAGTACCTCGAGGTCCCCTTCCTTGCTCACTTTCTTCCCTTGTGACCCTAATGAATCTAGGGAAAGGAAAAAAGCCATATAAACAAAACAAACACAAGTTAAACTTATTGGTAATATTTCATACTAAAATACATTTATTCATCACCTTGGTTGACATTAATGACCTCCTCGTTGCTCAGAATCTCCAAAGTTTCAGTGCTCATAGACCTCATGTCACAACCAATAAGCAAGGGCGCCTATAGATAAGAGTACAATCCAAATGACCTTTAAAATATACTCAAATGAAACTCACTACAAATTTGTATCCTCATTTGCATTCTAATCACCTTCATTAAAGCCCATATGCTAAAGTGGGATCGGTATTCCTCTGTGGTCATGTTTCCATTTCCAACTTCTAACATGTCAGGATCTGATTCATGAATTTAGGAGTAAGCATTTAAACAGAGCTTGAATCTCACACTGTAATTTAGTGTTACCATAATATCACTGGGTATTTAATTTACCATTCCATCCACCAGGGCCTGCATAACTTGCCCACATATCATTCTGGTCAGCTCTGGATGTCATACTGAAAATAATTAATTCCTTGTGAGTATCATCTTCCATTACAAAAATATATAAAATGATTATGTTTTTAACCCTGAGCTTATCATGTATGATATCTACCTCTCCCAATTGTTGTGTATATCTCCTGTAGTTCTCCAACTATTTGCAATCTTGGGAGCCCATGTTGCAGGGTTTTCTTGACCCCTAAAAAATTATATACCCATATTAAAACCAAGACCTTAAATACCTTGATATTAAACCATGAAAACTTACATTCATATATGAATGAAGAAATGTTTCTTACCATTCACACAATGAATAGAAAATAGGGCGGCCTACCTTGCTGAGAGCCTCACTCATATTTTGGTACCTGATACTCTCAAACAAATTTTTTAAGTGTAAAAATCAAACACAAACCTAAAGACATTCATTAACTAGTGCAGAAATGACATTTACCTTTCTTTAGTATCTCTTTTTTCATTGTTACAATTATCATATTTCAAATAGTCTACTCCCTGCATATTCATTATTCAAGGGTTTTCCCTATTTAGTATCATAAAAAGGGGGAAAGAAAACCTGCCTAGCATCTTCATCCAAGGTGACATTACTTAAAAGTTATAGCAGTGCAAGAGAAATTCAATTCTAGTGATAGTAACGTTTTACCCATGAAGCAAAAGTTTTGGCATCTTGCTCTTCATACCCAAGAGAGCCCGGCATAGTTTTGCTGCATGTTTGTACTCTGTAAAACAAAAACAATGTCAATATGAATGAACAACTAGATACAGAGTAACTTAGACTTACCTTAAGGTAGAAGGGCTTATCAAGCATACAAGTTTTGGAAATTTTTACATTAAAAGATACAACTATTGATCACTTTTAATCCCTGGCAAAGTGGTCTGGTCCCAAAAACATTCTAACCTTACATAATTGTTACTCAGAGAGGGGATAAATGTGTTATTATCTCACCCAGCATCTGAATATAATCCTAGCTTAAGTCCCTTGGAATGAACATAGTCCGCCAGTGCCTTTATGCCAGAAGGAAACGTAGAAGCTTTGGCAGAAAGATTACCCTGACCACATATAAGGGTTTGAATTTAAGTACATCAAAATACATAATATGTAACTCAAATAACTCTCAGTCTTCTTTTTTCATGCATATAATGTACCTCATCATCTCTGTTCAGCTCGGCCCAGCAGTCATCTTAATTGACACATCCACATTGACATTAGTATGGCCTAATTGGCTAAGGAAAAATATATACAGCTAATAGAAATGGCAGAGTATAGCTGACCTATATTAACATACTCATACCCCAGCTTGGACAATCCAGTGGATATCATTGCATCAGCTGTATGATGAAAATAGACCAACAAAAAATGTTATTTTATATTTTCTCAATCATAAAACAGTACTAGAAATCTATTAAAGTCCTAAAGTATATAATACCAGTTGTACCCTGTTATCACTAAGAACATAAGATCGTGTGACAGTTCTAGTAAAATTCACCGCCAGCAATTTACCACTGGAAAATCACTACCAACAATTCACCACCAACAAATTCACCGTCAGCAATTCACCCTAAGAAAATTCATTGAAGTAAATTTGTCATGACGATGAATTTGCCTGATGCCCCATGTGACAATGGTTCAAAGACCAACAAATGTATACTTATATTCATAAAATTCAGATTATAGTATTGTTGTAGCTCTTTAACTCAATCTTCCCATGGTAAGAAGTTCAGAACAATGCCATTCATAATCAAAGTATGCAGAGTACCTGTTTCACGAATAATCTCCTCAGTAACATGGCGTGAGAAGTGATTCCAACTGTTCCATCTAAGCACAGGAAAGAAATCAATCAATCTATGAATAAGTATGTATACATGCATAAGCAAATAATAAATTTCTATACTAATCCACCCTTATTTTGGTAGTTTTGTGTTTTGGGTATTTGCAATTGAGAAATATCATACCCCATCTGAGGCGTCTGAGCAAGCCCATTGAATACTAAAATTCTGCTCCCCACAGGAGCTGATTTTGCTTGATAGCATAAAAATGTAAAAAGCCAAACACATATAATCTTCATGGTTTGCAGTTTGCTCAAAACAGAGAAGTTTCATGCTATATATATAGAATATTGATTTTGATTGTGAGCACCCACAAAAATCCTTGGATTTCAAGAAAGGTTTTGAGCAGATTTCAGTGTACAAAACCGTTGTGACCACCTTGCTAGTGTGAACTCATTTAGGTTCGCCCTATGCTGATGAGAACAAGATCCCTTTCCCTATTGATAGGGAATAATCTAATGGCAAGGACAAAATAAGCTGGCAAAGAAGACTTTTTTCAAACCTTGACTCATATGAGTTACAATTTTAAATAATATAAAAATTAGTAATATTATTTAATAATGTTATTAAATGGTTTCATAGATATTACTATTTATGATATTTTTTGGTTAAATGTTTGTATATATATATGTTCTATTGGCAGTTCTTATGTGGAGTGTTTACTGAGAAAATTAAATATTTGTATATTTTGGTTGTTCAATAACATCTTTAGATGTTATTATTTAGTTATTGATTTTGATTTGAGTAATTAATAATTCATTTAGGATTTTCATGCACCAGCTTAATACTTCTGAGTTGATAATTAGTATCTCATCTACCATTTCAAAATTATAGATTGCAATATCTTTAAGAAAGCAATATTGTTCTATATATATGTATTCATACATATTTATTCACATAAATAAAGGTCTTGAAAGCTTATCAAAAGAAATCGCATATTAATGAAAAGGGATAGTAAAATTTTCAAAGAAAACATGGAAGACAAAACAAAAAAAGGAACATATATTATTTTAAAACTTTAGATAAAAAGATAATATTTTAGTTGTCGATTGAATCTTCAAAATATTGGTAATAATATAAGAATAAAAAACCACAGACATAGTTGTTGTGTTGTTACATGTGATGGCTACACATGTTTTAGGTAAAGTCATACATATTATATATTTTTCTAAGTTATATGTTATTAAAGTGATCCCCTGGATTGGATATGTCTGGTATCCTATGTTTATCATCAACAAATTAAAATATTAGAATTAGTAGAAAAATAAATAGTTAAATATATAAATTTTGACATATTTTGAGATAATTACAATCTATTATTGACTCATTTTGGTTTTGGATATGACATTTAACATTGAAGATAAGACCATCTTTTATTTATGGATTTTACTTTGCTTCAACATCATTTGCTCTTTGATTTGATGGTTGAGCACCTTTAGGCTATATAGGTGGCATCATTTTTTTTCCTTTGACAAACTAAAACATCACAATCATCTAATTACATATGCATTTTGAAAATTGACTCATATAGAACAATATTATAGTTATTTTAAACTTTTTCTTAAACTAAAAGAGGGGCAAAAATTTATTCAAACCAAAAAGGAGTAGTACAAAACAAGGGCATCATACACCCCTGTCAATCTCCACAAGTGGTCCAACTTTTGTGATAAATCCGGGGGTAAGTGACCCCTTTCCACAATATCTCAATTTTGCAAATGATTAGAGGCCCATTTAGCCAAACAATCTGCAACCTCATTCCATTCTCTAGGAATGTGACATAAAGTAACAGATTCCAAGGAAGCATGCAAATTAAGAATCTATTTATAATTACAGCCAAATGCCAATTGACATCCTCTAACTGTTGCCTCTTCAACAAAGTCATCACCACCTGAGAATCAAATTCACAAATGATTTGTCTCCATCCAAGAATGCAACCCCACTCCACATCATATAAAATGGCAAGAGCCTCCATCACATTGTTAGTATACCAAACCTTATACGTATGAAAGATAAACTCAACTGTCCTAGAACTATTGCACCCAACACCCCCAATACCAGAATGACCAGGATTTCCTCGAGAAGAACCATCTGTGTTGATTTTCAACACACCCTGAGGAGGAGGACACCAACGCCCCTCCCTATTTATCTTTCGAAGAGGATGTCAACATCTATTTCTCGTGATCTAGCCAACCCCCTAAGCAACACCCCTCTAAAGAGGAAGGTTGAGACAAGTGCAATAGGCAACATCTCTTAGAACCACCCCTTTAGCCAAGTCACACTTAGCCAAAATAGTTTCTCCCAAAGAATGAAGAATTTTCCACCATAAATGTTGGACAACCAACTTCACATCTTGAAAAATCATATGATTTCTCTCCATTCAAATATGCCAGATAATAAAGGTCAGACCAAGAGCCCAAGTAAATTGAGGAAAAGAGGTCTTAACAGGGGCCTTCCCCCACCAGGCAAAGAACTCCGCCAAAAAGAGACATACCAACAAGCCTGGTTCCACACACCCCACCATAGGTTCCAAAGCTTTCTAGAGAAGGAACATTGGAAGAAGAGGTGAGAGACACTCTCCTCACTATTACAGCACAAAACACACATCGATGGACCCTGAAACCCTCACTTGCACAAGTTATCCCAAGTAAGACACTAGTTTTGAACCACCAACCACATAAAAAAATTGTACTTGGGCCAAGAAAATTTATTCCACACCTCCTTCCACCAAGGAACCTCAGTGTTCCCACACATCTGCCTAACCAACTCTCCATAACCCGCTGAAATAGAGTACTTATCAGATAAATCACTGTTACTCTAAGCCAAGACATCCTGCCCCTCCATGGAATTACATTCACGCGATGCAAGAATTTGAGCTAGCTCTTGCCTATCCTCCTCTGACCCTCCTAGCAACCAATCTAAGGAGTGATTCCATCTAAGACTAGCAACCAGTCAAATATTTTGAACAGTCTTATAATTCTCAACCGTATTCCAACCTACAATAGTAAAATGATCACAAATAGGTTGGAGGTGAGGGTAAGTAGAAAGAATAGGAGGGTGACCATCCTAAGAATCCCACCAAAAAAGAGCTTGAGAACATGTATGACAGATCCAAAAAATACCCTTCTTAACCGACTAAGCCCTCGATTTCAGAGTATGCCAAATCATAGATCCCCTTCCTTCTAAAGGGAAACGAGGAACATCAAATGTGTTAACATACTTAAAATACTTATGGGTGAGAATAAGGGCCCAAAGCTAATGTTGACTAGTACACCAACGCTAATATAACTTGGTAGTAAGAGCTTGCCCATTCAAAATAGCATAACATAAGTTGAGGTCCCCCTCTTTCTACGGCCTGCACATTGTATCCCACTTAACAAGACTCCACTTAGCTAACTGCAAGTTACCACTCCAAAGAAATTATTGTGAGAGAGCATCAAATTCCCTCAAAAAATACAAAGGAGATGCCTGAACAAAACACCTATAAATAGGGAGAGCCTGGATAACAAACTTCAGAAGAGTCACTCTTGTAGTAGTAGAAAGCCAACAATGAGTCCAATGAGTGACTTTACTACACAATTTATCAAGCGAAATTTTCCAAAAAGACTTGGGTTGCCTACCAATAGCAAGAGGTATTCCTAGATAGACAAACCAAAGAGACCCAATTTGAAACCTCAAAATATTAGCAATCTATCATTGAATAGCTTGAGAAGTATTAAAAAAGAAGATAGATGACTTGTGCTCATTGACTTTCTGGCCCAAAGCAGCAAGGTAAATATCCAAAGCCCACCTAAAAGAAACAACTTCCTGAAGGCGAGCCCTCCTCATAAGAGAATTTTCATCCACAAACTGAAGATGAGAGAGTAGTGACAACCCATTGCCCCAACACCAACCTTGGATCCTGCCCTGGGAAACCCACAACTTAAGAAATCTTCCCAGACCCTTAGCCATAATAATAAATAGATAAGGGGAGAGAGGATCTCCTTGACGAAGGCCTCTAAAAGCCCCAAAAATCTCAGAAGGTTCCCCATTCATAATAATAGAAAGAGAGGACGAGGTAACACAACTCATAGTCCAACTGACCCAATCTGGACTAAAACCAAAGCCTAAGAGAATTCTTTGCAAAACAACGCCACTTAACTCTATCATAAGCTTTGGCCATATCCAACTTGATGAACATAGAATTCTCCTTAGAAGTCACCATAGAGTGAATGACTTCAGAGGCAACCACCACCCCATCTAGGGTCTGTCTACCAACCACAAAACCCCCTTGCTCCTTAGAGATCATAGAAGGAAGACAAATTTTGAGCCTCTTTGCAATCAATTTAGTAATAATTTTGTACACCACAATATAGAGAGCAATAGGTCTAAATAATTCGAGTTGATCTGCACCTTCCTTTTTAGGAATGAGAACCAGAAAAGTAGAGTTCAAGGCATGAAGCATCTACTTACTGCGAAGAGATTCCCAGGCAACCTCCAACAAATCCAAACTTATAATATCCCGAAATTCTTGAAAAAAATTCAACAAGAAAACCATCCGGAAAAGCTTTTTCTTATGGTTTATACTTTTTAGCTATTTTTCCAAGAAATTTATTAGAGTATACTTAGCATAATTCTTTATTTTGACAACATTCAATAATCTTAATTGATAGGTGAATGCAAATTCATTTATTTGGATCGGGGCAAAAAATCATTTGTGCTTTTCTAATGATATTGATGCAAGAACATCTAATGGTGTTAGGGCAATTTCACATCACAAAAAAAATTAAAAAATCTTGTGTTTGTAGTTTTATTTAGCTATTTTGGATCCCATGATGACACTTAAGGGGTTTAAAACTATTAGAAGTACGAAAGGGCAAAAAATGCTCACATGCTATTTTTAGTAAGTTAGTCTATATAGACATTTATGGACATGAAAATTTACCCCAAGGAGTGGAATTGAAAAATGAGTTGAATGATGAAAGAATCATCTCAATATCATATAATGTTTGGGATATATGAAAGTTTTCATCCCAGGATTTTTTTCCTATAAAGTTTCATACTTGAATTTGAAGCCCTTAGAAGCTTGTAAAAGCTCGAAAAGTGGACAAAATGATCTTGGGATCATTCAAGCGATGTAGATCTCTTTGTGATAGATCTCTTTGTGATATTTCCAATGGTGTATTATAATAGTAAACTAGATGCCCTAGTCAAAAAGTATGACTTTGAAAAGTTCTATCAAAATGTGAGTTTCAAATGAAATATCTTCCTAATGGGAAACAAATGGTTGGATCTATAGACACTAAAACAAAAAAGTTTCATGTTAATTATTTTTAAAAAATCTTCAAGTTTTAATTATTTTTTAAAATAACAAGAACGAAGGTTTCATATTATTATGACAATTATTTTCATGAAATAAATTGACTACTTTTATAGGATTATAATTTTGTACCACCAAATTTTATTACATCGATTTTTTTTAAAATTTTAAAAAAATCACAAATTTTAAAAAATCACAAATTTATACAATAATAACCTATTAAATAAATAATAAAATTTTATACCACCAAAATTTTACCAACTTAAAAAATACATATAATAATGTTTAACAATATAATAACGAAAACTATATCCCTTTCTCAGGATAAAATAAAGTGATAGAAGACCCTTATTTCAAACCTTACGACAAGCTTGACTAAAACAGATATGATTATGCTCATGGCCACTTTAAGCCTTCACGTTTTTCCAAAAGTACCAAATTAGTGCTCAATATATTTACTTAAAAATCAAGGTCACAGTGTTTAAAAATAAAATTATTACCTATGTCGTAGAATTCCAAATAACATAAAATCAAGCTGAATAACAATAAAAGGAAAAAACAATAATAAGGTTCCAGGCAGCATAAAGACGGTTTAAATAAAAAAATAATTAAAAAACAATGATGATGTTGAATTACAATCCATGAGCTCAAGAAACTAGACAGAAAATAAAATAGGAGGAAAAGCTAAAAAGATATGCCAAGTTAACAATAAACTTCAATGCAAAATGGAAATAATACATTATTGTTATTATTTAAAATTATTAAATAAAGAGGTGGATTAATATGATTGTTAAGTTAGTCAAGCATGTAGAAATCAATTTTTTAAAGATAGAAGAAATAATTTAAGTGAATTTGATTTGAAATAAAGGATATTTTAAAAATTTGTAAGAGGAGAATCTTTTAATTTTTCTAGTTATATAAAAGGAGATGACAAATATCATACAAGTAAATGTATTCATTACAATTAATCAATTATTTTGTTAGTAAAAATGATTTCTAATATAATATCATTTTATTAACATATTGATAATAATATATTGAATTTATTTCTTTTCTTTTCTAAGTTATTTTGGTTCTCTTTGTTTAGGTTTTCGTAAATTTAGGTTTTTTTGTATCTTTGTATATATGTATATATTGTTATGATATTTCTTGAAAATATTTGTAAAAAATAAAAAATATAACAGATCTTTGAGGGGGTTACCTCCAATAATAAAAAAATATGACATCAATTGAATAATTGATGATGTGATTATTTTGGGAGGAACATCTCACATTTATCTATAGGCTTAACCATCTAGGGGCATACCCCTTCATCCTAATAAAGAGTATTTAAGGTATTAGCTAAAATTAATGCTAAGGAACAAGTATGTCACAAGTGCTTAATTTATTATACTTAGGAATTTATATTATATTCCTAGGATATATGATATTAGGGTCATAATATTAGATAGAATATTAGGGACCTAACATGCCCCCTCCCCTTCAAAAAGGCATTGTCCTCAATGTTTAATAATTTTGGATGCTTTAGTATGAATTATTCATCTTCCCATGTGGCATCTTTGTCACATCGCATCTTGTTGAATCTGATTTACTTTTACCTTCATAGGTAAATAGGATGGTAAATGCAATCATGATTTTGATATGAATGGAATACTGAAATAGATATTAAGGTAGTATTGCCTTGGAAGAGTAATTATGTTTACATTGATGATGAACATGTATTGTTATATGAATATGCTTGAAATAAAGGAGGGGTTAATATTTATTCAAACAAGAAGAATTACAAAGTTGGGGCATCAAACAACCCTATCAAGTTCCACTAAGTGATCCAACTGTTGAGAAAAACCTATAGGCAATTCATCCTTCTCCCTAATATTCGAGTCTTCCAACTGATCAGAAGCCCATCTAGCCAAACAATTCGCAACCCCATTCCACTCCCTAGGAATGTGAGTAAAAGTAACAGCCTCCAAAGAATCACACAAATGAAGAATCTGATTCACCACCAAAACCAACCTCCAACTAACATCCTCAGAATACTGTCGAATCAACAAATGCACCACCACCTGTGAGTCAGATTCACATATAAGACGTCTCCAATCAAGAGCACAAGCACGCTCCACAACATACATAATAGCTAAAGCCTCCATCAAATTATTTGTATGATAACCTTTAAACACATAAAAAATGAGTTGGACAATCCCCATGATATCTCTACCCACTCCACCAATGCCAGCAGGACTAGGGTTGCCACGAGATGACCCGTCCGTGTTGATTTATAGACTGCTTGGCAGAGGAGGACTCCACCTCCCCACTCAATTGATCTTCCGGATAGGGTGTCTGCATCTCTTCCTCATGAGCTGGCCATATGGAGGAGGAAGATGGAGTAAGGTGTAGCAATTAGCATCAGCAAGATCAACAGCCACTGAAACATAACACTTTACGAAAACTGTTTCCCCCAAAGAGTGAAGAATCTTCCACCACAAGTTTTGGACCTCCAACAACATGTCTTGAAAGATTCGTCAATTCCTCTCCAACTAGAGATGCCAAAGAATAAAGGAGGGGCCAAGTGACCAAGCAACCTAAAGAAAAGAGGTTTTGACAAGGGCCTTGACCCACCTATCAAATAAATCAACCAAAGACGTAGCATGCCAACAAGCTTGATTCCAAACCTCCCACCACAAATTCTGGATCTTTCTAGTAAAGGGACATTGGAAGAAGAGATGAGAGACACTCTCTTCACTAGCATGACATAACACACACATTGATGGGCCTTGAAAACCACGCTTGCATAAATTATCCCAAGTAAGACACCGATTGTGGGCCACCAACCATAAGAAAAAATTGCATTTGGGCCAAGAGAGCTTGTACCAAACATGCTTCGACCAGGAAACCTAAATATTCCCAAAAGTTTTCCACAACAACTCACCATACCCAGTAGAAACATAAAATTTTCCAGACAAATCATTACTAGCCCATGCTAGAACATCATTCCCCACCAAGGTAGTGCATTCACGAGACTCCAAAAGGTGAGCCAACTTAGCCCTTGCCTCCATCGATCCTCCAGGAGGCCATTCAAAAGAGAGTTTCCAGCGATACTGAACAACCCGCCCCCAATCTTGAGCAATCTTATAATGACTGACAGTATTCCAACCAGTAGTTTTAAAAATATCACAGAGGGGTTGAGGGTGAGGATGAGTAGAAAGGATAGAAGGATGCCAATCCCACAAATTGAGGCAAAGGAGGGCTTGTGATCCCGAATGATAGATCCAAAAGAGACCATTCTTAACCAACTGAGCCCCAAGTTTCAGAGTATTCCAAATCATAGAACCACTTCCAACCAAAGGAAAGTGAGGAACTCCAAACACATTAACATCCTTAAGATACTTATGGGTGAGGATATGGGCCCAAAGCTGATCTTGGCTAGAACACCAACTCCAATATAACTTGGTAGCAAGAGCTTGCCCATTCAAGATAGCAAATCACAAGCCAAGGCCACCCTCTTCCTTAGACTGACACATAGTATCCCACTTAACCAAACTCCATTTTGCAATCGATAAGTTACCATTCCAGAGTAATTGATGAGAGAGAATCAATTTCCCGAAGAAAGTACATGGGAGCATCTTGAAAAAAACACCTGTAGGTACGAAGGGCTTGAATAATAGACTTTAGAAGAGTCAAGCGAGCAACAAAAGCTAACTGACGGTGAGTCCAATGATTCACCCTCTATCGAAATTTGTCAAGCAAAATCTGCCAAGAGGACCTGGGATGTCTACCAATAGTGAGAGGGATGCCCAAATAAACAAAGGGAAGAGTCCTGATCTGGAACCACAGAATGTCAACAATATGTCGTTGAATAGCCAGAGGAGTGTTAAAGAAGAAAATATAAGATTTATGCTCGTTAACTCTCTGACGTAAAGCAACAAGGTAAATATCCAAGGCATGTCTAAAGGATTCAACTTCCCGAAGATGAGCCAATCCCATAAGAATAGTATCATCTACAAATTGGAGATGTGAGAGGTTTGGTAATCCATTACCCCATTACCACCCATGAATCAATCCATGAGAGGCCCGAAACTTAAGAAAATGGCCCAAACCCTCGACCATAATAATAAACAAATAAGGGGAAAGAGGATCTCCTTGGTGAAGGCTCCTGGACACAACAAAAGGCTCTGAAGGTTCTCCATTCACAATAACAGAGAATGAAGTAGAAGTGACACAACTCATGGTCCAACTCACCTAATTAGGACTAAAACCAAAAGCTAAGAGATTTTTTTGAAGAAAAATCCATTTGACTGTGTCATAAGCTTGGCCATATCTAACTTAATGAACATAGATTTGTCTTTTGAAGTGGCCATAGAATGAATAACCTCAGAAGCCACCACCACCCCATCAAGAATTTGTTTGCTAGCCACAAAACCTCCTTGTTCCTCAAAGATCGCCATAGGGAGACAAGCTTTGAGCCTCTCAACAATCAACTTAGTGATAATCTTATACACCACATTACACAGAGCAATAGGTCAAAAAAATTCAAGCTTATCAGCACCCTCCTTCTTGGGAATAAGAACCAAGAAATTAGAATTCATGGCCTAGAGCATCTGCTTACTATGAAGAGACTCTTGAACAAATTCCAATAGATCAAGATTGATGATGTCCTAGAACTCCTAAAAAATCTCAATAGGGAAACCATCCGGACTAAGAGCTTTACCTTTATTCATCCCAAACACAACCTTCTCAAGATTTGGCATCAAAATTAGACTAATGAGAGAATCATTCATCACATTGGAGATCAAAGAAGGTATGCAAGAGAGGATCAAAGTCTCCTCCTCAGAAGTAGGAGGGGAATCTTCAACAAAGAGAGCAAAATAAAATTGATGGGCCTCCCTAGACATGGCCACTAGAGAGGAAATCTGCAGACCATTGGGAGTAACCAAAGAAGAAATATACCCCTTGTTTTGATGAGCCTGCACAGAATGATGAAAAAAGCAGTATTCTTGTACCCTTCCCAAAGCCAATCATTCTAAGCCTTCTGTTTCCAAAAAATATCTTCACGAAGCTCCCATTCTTACACATTTCTCATTACTTGGGACTCTGCTCTTCCAAGAGCATCAGTGAAACCACTATCTTGGATTTTCCGAGTAATCCTAGCAAGACGGTCTAGTGCATCTCTCTTCTTGGATTGAAGGTGACCAAAATAGAACTTGTTCCATCTCTTAAGGTGATATTTGACATATTGTAGCTTCTTAACAAAGAAAAACATAGCTGTCCCAAATGTCGAACCTTCCTCTCTCCACCACTTGGCCGCTAAATCATATAGTGAAGAATCCCAAAGCCACATAAGCTGAAATTTAAAGGGAGGATTCTTAGGAACATGTAGAGAAGACGCTGAAAATTTAATGAGCCAATGATCAGAACCTCTCCAGCCAAGGATCTCTGAACAAGTAATCAAGCCCCCACCAACCCAAAAATAGGACACAAGAAACCTATCCAACCATTTAGAGATTGCTTCTCGTCCACTCCATCGATTGTTCCAAGTGAAAATCCTGTTGGAGGGCTTAACATCCACCAAAGAAAGAGAATCCACTTGAGCACGAAAGAGATCGGAAGCAGGTCCTAACCTAGGAAAAGCCCCTCTTTTCTCCTCCAAACTCAACACAGAATTAAAATCACCACCTAAGATCCAAGGAAAATAAGAAAAGCAAGAGCGGACATACCTTATATGTGCCCAAAGTTGGATTTTACCACATCTGTCAATTGGAGCATAAACATTAGAAATGAGAATAGTCTCACTAGAAACCAAATCAGACGCAACCATGGAGATAGAGGATTAACTAGAAATCCACCAAAGGGGAGAAATCTTTTGCGAATTCCAAAAGAGGGCCAAACCTCTCGAATTTTCTTGAGATCCAATACACTGACACTGACCAAACTTCCAGATGCGAGAAGCAGTCTGAAGCATAACATCAATATAAACCTTAGTCTCCTGAACACAAAAGATGTTCGATGAATGAACTGCAACCAAATCATGAATAGCTTGTTGACGAGAGGTTCTATTCAACCCCCACACATTCCAAGAGAGAAAAATCATGGAGGGGATTGAGAGAAGTGAACATCAATGGGTTTAACAGACCCCAATTCCACTAATAAATCTCCAGTAACCTTAATCTTCTCTAAATCTATCTTGTCCCCTCTTGAAGAATTGTCAGAAGGACCTTTCTTAAGGAGGTGCTGGTGCAGCCCCAAGCCATGAGAAGACCCCTTACTTGTATGAGAGGACAAAACCTCCTTAGCCAAGTCAACCAACATAATATCATCTTGCATATGTTCAGTTGAAGTATTTTGTGGAGTTGACATTTCTAAGGCATCCTGGCCTGACTCAAGAACCGACACAACCACCATGCCCACATCAACAACCCTAGAAGTGGTAAATGGTGGAATCCCCTCCTCCAAGGAAACAATATCTAACACTTCAAATTGGTTAAAACCCTCATCAACTTGGTGATCCTTCAGAGTCCGTTTCAGGCCTCGACCCTTAGCCTTCGATTGAAATGGCATAAAACCATCCTTATCCTTGCCCGCAATACCCTCCCTCATGGGAGCTTTCCCCTGGTCTGCATTACCTCCCGATAGATCCAAAGTGGGGGGTGAATTAGTGGAGCAAGAATCTTTATGAACCTTAGAAAAATGGCCCTGAAGATGGTCGTGCTTATGATAGAGCCGACAACGGAAAGGGAGAGATTCATAATCCAACTGTTGAATCCAAGATGAAGAGCCCAAAAAAATCTCCAATGGTAGAGGATTATTCAGATCCACCTCTGCACAAATTTGAGAAAAAGTAATCACCTTTCTATCAAGAGTTTGTTGGGAAACTGGTATAGGCTTACCCAAAAGAGTAGCAATTCGTTGCAAAATATCTTCCCTCCAAAACTCCAGAGGAAGCCACGGCAACTGAACCCAGATAGGAACCCAAGAAGGAAACTCTTTAGCCGAATTAAAACCCATGTGCTAGGGTATAATAAATAGTCCAAAATGATTATAGAAATACGACCCTCCTTCAAAAACCTGATTTTGATCATCCATATTGGAGAAAACAACCATAAAATAACTTTTAGCAGCAAGCATTATCTCCATATCTCCTTCGATCTTCCAAGAATTCCTGATCCAAGCTTCCAAAGCAGTCAAGGGAATCTGAATCCCAATAAACCTGTAAATAAGAGTGTGATGACTCCAATACGAAACATCCTCAACAATTGATTCAAGAGATAAGACCAAAATCGGTCGATCCTAGCTCTTAGGCCAACAAAAATTGATTTTCTTCAACTTTGAACCCTCACTGGCATAGTACGTCTCTGTCCGTTGAGCATGCAAGCCTGAGAAATATCCATTCGAAGCCTTGGCACCATCTGCCACTACCAAACTTGAAAAAAAAGAAATCCCCGCCATGCAAGACCCGCCAAAAACCAAACTCACTCAAAAAATAGTAGAACCCACCCTCGAAACCAAAAAAAGTCCCACCCTCAAAAGAAAAAACCCCACCGACACCCCTGAAAGAAAAACCCCAACCCGAACACCAAAATGACCCCCCACACAACCCAGCACCAACACCAACCACCGAGAGAAGGCACAAACAAGGCATGTAGGTCATGACCTTAGAGGACATGCGTCTACCCAGCCTGCACAGCCACACCCACCATCATCATCTTCATGCTCCTCCTTGAATCTTGTTCTTTTGTTATATGAATATTCTTAAGTTTAATGATGCATATGAATTTATTATGAACGTCTAACTACTATTGCAAATTTCTTGAGCTGGTTGCAAGGACAAGTTCAAATCCTCCAGATGGAAGGGAAATATAACTCAAGAGAAGTGATTGGTAGGGTAACCAGTAATGTAACCTATTTGAGCTTACACACACTTGCAATAGAATGGTTGGGTCTAGACATAGTGTTGGGAATTGGTAAGTCATCCTTAGTATGAAGTTTTTAGATTAGTAAGGGTCATGATTACTATTGAATGCATGATTGGATAATGTTTATATGTTTGGAACTTATGAGTCCTTCCTTATATTACTATGCTTGATTGATGAGTGGAATATATGTTGAATGTATATATATATAATATATATATATATATATGTATGTGAATGCATGTCGACAATAGACCACACACATGGAGTAACACGTGCATGAGAGTACTTAGGTATACCTACCTATGTGCGCTTATGAATGGGTTTCTTATGAGTACGAAGTTATCAAAAGGACAAATAGACATGAGTGTATATATATGTATGTATGCATCATGTGAATATACTTCTATTAATAGAATAAGCGAGTATATGTGTGTGTATGGGAAGTATATGCAAATGTCAATACACGTGTATATGTCGATAGAATGAGTGGCTATACAAGTATACTAATATATGTATAAGTATGCATATATGTTTATAAGTTATTTAATATGGTATTATTGTGAATATATCACTTAGTCGTAATCGTTTGATTATCGAATGGAATCATTTATTGCTTTGAATGATATGTATACATATGTGTTTGGATACATATATATATATACACACATGAGCATTAATGCTTATATAGAGGAGTCTGTGTGTGTATATATATAATATTATCATTGTATATGAATTTTAACTTGTTCATGTTCATTTATATGTTGAAAGTATACAAACTTGTTTGACATGGGATATATATATTAGTATATATACATATATATAGTGTTAATGTTATTTATTGATTTATGTATGCATATATGTTCATATATAAGTTTATATATCTATTCACACATGGTATTAAATATCTGTCTATACATATTTCATGCAAGTATTGAGGCCGATTCACATTAGCATATAGCTTAGTCAATTTATAGAATATACTTGGTCAATATAATGTGATCAAAGCGCTACATAGAATGGCACAAAGCTAAGTCTATAAACTGCATGAACATAAGTGATAATAGGCATTGTGAATACAAGTCTAAATATGATTTGTAAAGGCTATGAACATAAAAGTTAAGTGTTGCGCACTACAACGTGCAGTGTAAAGGAGTAAAGAGTCATTTAAAAAGGTAAGTCGATCCATATGCTAGCAATGTGCAACAATTAAGGATGTTGGGAAGTAAACCTTAGTCGATGCTTATTAAATGAGTAGTTATTGTTTAAATAGTGAATTACTCAAGCTAAGAACACTTATATCTAAGATATAAAGTAATAGAATACAAAACCAACCTCATGAAGTATTAATGAATGCTTGGGAATAGGAAAAGTAAACAATAATGCAAGAACTAGTCAAAGCACCATTTATGCGCTAAAGCAACTCATCTTTCCTCTGTTTCTCAACAAAGCTATGACTAAGTCAGCGTAGTAAGGTGTTTCTTGTTAACAGTAGACTAATTCAATGAGAATAACCATGCCAAAGTCATAAGAAGATGGTTGCATACTTGGCACGAAATTATGAAGTTCTACTTTTTGTACAAGATCATTTTAGTTGCAATTTGACTATCATCATTTGAGCATGTGCACTTTTGAATAAGTCTTTTGTTGCTGCCAACTAGAAGGGTCAACCTATAGCATTATATGTTGAATTTGTACTTAGTTTGTTTCCACCTTTTAGTTGAATAGAGTGAGTCGACTTGCATGGTGATATGTTTCGACTGTCATGCCCTTTTTGTAGCTTGGAAAGTCTCATTTTTCTATATAAATAGAGAGGCTTATACTCTCATTTAGGATGCACTAATCTACATTATTCTACAATTACATTCTGTTGTATTTTGTGAGAGCCTTGAGTATTTATGAGAGCATATCCTCAACTTATGAGAGAAGTCATAGTGAATTATTATTTTGAGAGGATTAAGTGAAGCTAGTAAGATGTTTTTGGAAGGTTGTGCGTCTAGTCAATCAATTGGAATAAGCATATTATAAACATGAGGATCTAGTCTTCTCTTATTCGTCTTTATTTGTGAAAGATTGATAATTGAATACTTTATTTGATTAGCTTAAGAATTTTTTGTCATTAGTATTACGATACTAAAAATGATTAAACATGGTTAGCTTAAGGAAGTGTCTCTATACTCCTATATACCCTATATGGGAATTTAGATAATGATGTCATTTCTATACATAGGTAGCAATACTACATGCATATTTTGAAATGCATCCATGTTGTGAAGCAACTTGATGTTATAGCTTACAATGCTAAGGGAACCTTAGGTATAAAATATTGCAAGTATGAAGAAGTTGTTGGAAGGTGTTGTCATGGATGTCAACTAGTAAATTGGTTATCAACTGGTTGTTGTTGTCATTAATGTCGTGAATACAGGTTATTAGTTGTATATGTCGAGGATATTGAGAAAATTGTATTGAAGGAAGATTGCAAGTGTTCAGTGGTTTCTCCAAGTTTTGGTCCGAGATTTGATTCTATGTGTGTGTGGTTCAGATATGTTAATCATGGTTGTTGGAAGCTTCTAATTCTAGATTTTTGGTTTTCGATTCATTCTACAGTGCAAGTTATGTTTGCCAATTGTGAACTATGGTTTTGTGTGTATTTGGCTAAGGTCTAAGAGAAATATTGTTGGTCTGAATTTCTCTTTGGTTAAGTCTTATGACTTGTGGTTCTAGAGTTATGTTTTTATGATCATGTTGAT
Source organism: Sequoiadendron giganteum (assembly GCA_007115665.2). Classification (NCBI taxonomy): domain Eukaryota; kingdom Viridiplantae; phylum Streptophyta; class Pinopsida; order Cupressales; family Cupressaceae; genus Sequoiadendron; species Sequoiadendron giganteum. Next base: position 426,691,243 of record CM021100.1, read on the forward strand.
ATTTTCAGCATCTGAAAGGATCGTGCTTAATTTTTCTATGTGTTCTACACTGGTTTGGTTGAAATTGTGTCAATCACTACCTTCGAAATTAATGAAACATGTTGGGACCTATTTGGGTCCTCATCAAGCATGTGTTTGGGTCGCCCTCATTCTAATTCCACCCTAGGATGTTTTTGTGCCAACCTAATTTGATTTTAATGAAGGATGGCCGACTTTGGATATGTTTCAAAGTTGAAGATGGTATAAATATAGGATGAGTTAGTGGTGAAAGTGGGACAAAGAGATAAGGGCAAAGAAAGAGAGCAGATAGACGTGAACTAGGTGTGAATCAAGAGAATGAATGTAATGTGAGTGTGGTAGATCAGTACGAAGCATAAATGTTGAGTTTTTAGATGCAGTGAGTTGAAGGTGGACTCTTTCATTCATGCATTTTTGTAAGTTGTTGAGAAAATTATGATGGATCTCTCTGTTGCATTGAGATTTTCTTCTCTCTATAACATATCTCTTATATCTTCTTTGTATCTTTGTGGCAATGAGCCCTCTGGGTGGTTATCCCTGTTAGACAGTGAATCCTGATCAGGACAATGAGTCCTTGTTTTGGCACTGTCTTTTTGTTAGGTAGTGAGCCTTTTGTAATCACTTTTGATATTCTCTATAGTGTGAGTTAATCCTCACCATTTTTTTTCCCTCATTGGGTTTTTCACGTAAGTCTGGTGTTATTGTGTTTTAGGCTTCCCTTGGAGTTCTGGAGAGAAAACATTTTACAATGGATTGTTGCTCTTCTTGGCAAGCCTACTGAAGATGCTCAATAAACTCTTGAGAAAAAGGTGATTTATTTTGCTTAAATCTTTGTGGAGGTTGATTTGAACAAGCCCTTACTAGATTCTTTGGAGATTTGTCTTGGTTATTTGTCTTGGGTTCAATAGTTGGATTATGAATCCCTTCCCTTTTGTTGTCGGATATATTATGAGTATGGACACCTTTAGAAACAATGTCCCGAGATTAATAAATTCCTCCTTATAATTCCTTATGTTTGTCTTCGACTCCAAAATTTTTTTAGGAAGATAAAGGGAAAGCTTCCATGATGGAGGGTGCATCAGATAAAGATGGCTTTGTGCCTGTTAAGCCTCAGGCTAAGTTTCATGGTCAAAAGAGATCATTGAAGGACATGAAGACTAAAGAGGACTTTAATTGGTTTGAGGTGTTGGATACTTCCACCTTGGAGGAAGGAATTCTGCTAGATGTTCCTTTGGGTGATGTTGGTATGGGTTTTGATGTGGGGTAGGGACAATATTCCATTCATGATCTTCATTTCTCACAAGAAGGACAAGATCATCTAATGTCTTTACATAGTCCTATGCATGATGATGAGGATATTGTTTTGGATGATTTGGAAAAAGAGAGGTTAGTTTCTAGAAAATGTAAGGGGTATTCTCTTGCCTTGGGGGTGCAACAACATACGCTTATGAAGGGTTCATCTAAGAACTCTTCTAAAAGTAGCCACAAGAAAGATCTTGAGAAGATTAAGTGTACCAAAGATTTGGTTATGGAATTTGGGTCTGTTAAACCCATTGATAGTCACTTTCCTCCATCTCCTCCATAATTGTTCTCTCATGGAATGTATGGGGGTTGAATAGCGCCTCTCACTAAAAGGCTATTCATGATTTGGTTATTGTTCATTCTCTAGATATCTTTGGTGTTCAGGAGACTAAACTTTCAATTGATTTCATACTTCAGTGTGCTTCTCGCATTTGGTACTTTGGTCAATGTAATGCATTGGTTCTCAGGGGAGTTCTAAGGTTTTGTATCCTTTTTGGAACCCAAGAAATATTGCTCCAGTATGATGGATTTCTAGTCATCCTACTATTTCCATGGCTTCCTCTTCTTTGGAATCTAATGAGACCATTCTGGTTACTAATGTTTATGCCCTGATTGATATTCATGGAAAAATCTAATTGTGGGTTCATATAAGCTATGTTAGATCTTGTGCTCCATATCTTCCTTGGGTCTTGTCTGGTGATTTTAATTCTGTATTGATCTTGGAAGAGAAAAGAGGTGGGTTGGCTCATCTTGGGCTTGCTTCTAATCTTTTTAAAGAGAATTTGGATTCAGTTTCTTTAATTGATGTCAAGCCTTCTAATGAGGTTTTTACTTCCAATAATAGACAGAGTGGGGAGGAAGTGATCTCTGAAAGGTTGGATAGATTTCTTGTTTCCTATTTTTGGGTGGGAGGTAGATGGGTTACTGATTCTGAGATTCTTGATTGGAAAGGTTTTGATCATTAGACAATTAATATTTTAGTAACCTCCTTTACTATTCCTAAGAATCATCCTTTTAAGTTTCAGCTTATGTGGCTTTGTGAGTCTTCTTTGCACGCTCTTATGACCCAGTGGTGGCATGATGGAAGCCTCGCTTATGGTACAACTATGTAATCCTTTGTTATGAAGCTTCATTATGTCAAATTTCAACTTAAGAGATGGAATTAGATGAGTTTTGGCAATCTTAAGGTTATAAAGAGGAATACTCAGGCGCATCTTGATGTGATTACTCACCAAATTCAGGATTTTAGTTTCTCGGATGTGTTAGGACAAGAATAATCCCAGGTTGTGAGAGTAGTGGAGTAGTGGGAGCTTTGAGAGGATATTTTATGGAAGCAAAAGGCTCGAATTGATTGGATTCAGTAAGGGGATAGGAATACTTCTTTCTTCCATCACTCTGTGTAGGCTCATCAAAATAGAAGTTTTATATCCTCTTTGGTCAACGTGAATGAAATCCACATATCTTTTGTGTAGGCTTTATCTTGTGAGGCTACATAGTTTTATTCTGTTCTTGTTACTTATTTTTCACCACCAGCTCAAACAAGTAGAGCTGAATTGCAAATTTTGGCTAAAAGGAACTAGTTCATCATTTTCGAGATTTAAGTATGTGGAGAAAAATGGGCTCCAATAAGGGTCGAGCCCAACATACTTGAGCTACAAACAGCTATGCAGTTTGAGGGTCACAATGGTCACCATGGATAACACAAACAAATCTTCATAGGGTAGTCCCTATGGCCTAGGCAACAATACATTACCGCAGTGTAATAGAAAATAGTACTTATCAATGATTACAACAAAATAGCAGAATCAATGTATTTGATTACATGTCAATTGGGCACATCAGTTATACAAGGTGTATTTATTTTTCACTACATAGTATTGTTCATATTCAGTTCATCAAACTTTCACATCATCTTATAGGTTGTTTTCTCATTTTTCATCACTATTATTTGATTTTATTCATAGTCCTGTGTGCAAGGAAAATGATAGTGAAGCTATGAGAGGAAAGTGGCATAAAAGACAATAGCGAGAATGATATGTTCCCAAGAATGCACTGACTTTGAGGAATGATTAAAGGACAATCATTCTCATGGAAAATAATTAGAAAAGGGAATTGATAAGGATAATCATGGAACAGTCATAGCCAAAGAAGCATATGCAACCCTTCAAGGAGAAATGCAAGTCAATGAGTGCACTACTCTTAATGAAGAAGCTGATTAGATGGACAATCTTTGACCATATGAAAGAGAGGAGTTTGAAACAGACCTAGGGGGAAGTTCTTATGGAAAATAATAGTGATGAATGCACTAAATAAGTCATAAAACCAAGTAATTTACTATCACAAAATGAATAGAAAATCATTCTTAAAAGGTGCAGAAAATAATGAGATCAAAGGTCCAGCAAACTGTCATCAAGATGTCCATAAAAGAGCAGCAAATAATGCAAAAAACGAGCAGCATAATGAGGTCAAGTGCAGCAATGGTGAGAGTTCATAATGAGCAGAAAATCATTCTTAAACGGTGCAGCAACATGACATTAAAAAAAATGCAACAAACAATGATAAGAAGGACAACAAATATAGATGCAAATGTGACAGTAAATGAGCAGCAAACTATTATAAAAAGGTGCAAAAATTATGAAGGATGAGCAACATTCTCAGAATAAATAAGCAGCAAATAATCATGACACATCAAAAGTGCAGAAATTATAACATTTGGGTGCAGAAAATTTATAACAAATGAGTAGCAATACCAAGTTCACGGTTAGTCATACAAAGTACAAATGACAGTCATAAATTACTGTAAAACCCTCCAAAGTGCAAAATACTTTCAAGTTATGAAGTGGGGAAGAAAGCTTAGGAAGGCTTGCTATGATCGTTTCTTTAAAACCACAGTATAGAAGCTTTGAAGGATGTCCAATGGCGACCTCAGAGAAGAGAACAAGTAAATGCATCAGAATATATGGTAAGCCACGACATAAAAGCCTGAGTGTTCTTTCAAAATGGAGATCAATAACCAGATTTATGACTGTGGAAGACTTACCATAAGACTTTTGCAAGTTTTTCACAAAAAAAAAATCTGGAGATTTTTCACAAATTTTTGAGAGTAAAATCAAGCCACGAATATCCAGGTATTCACAAGAAAAGAAACCCTCAAAAGAATAAATACCCAGAAGCCCAAGTCTGCAGCCTCTCATAATGGAAGAGTTATCTTTATTTCTTAAATGAATGAGCAACATTTATTATTACACACAGAAGGAAGCTCTTTTATCACAACAGAGATTAAAGACTTTTATTCCGAAATAGGTAAGTCCAACCTTTAGAAAAGGTAAATGGCCGCAAAAATTTTACACAGAAACACAAGGAAAAGGAAAATACTCATGGTCACGGCTAAGAAGACCAAAAATTCTCAAAAAATGGAAGTCTATGCTTAGAGAACACTTAACCACACATTTTTTTTTTGTAGAAGTCTCTATGGAATCACTTCAGAAATGAAAGATTTCGCATGGCTGAGATCAAGTCCAAGTTCTGACTATCTATCATGGCGGCGCAGCAAGTTGTTTCCAAGTGCAGAGATGTGAGGATTTTCGAGTTTTAGCTCAAAACCCTAATGATGGCGACTCAGCATGGTAAAATTCTCCAGCAATACACAAAGTGATAAGTGAAAACAATAAAGATTAGGGTTGTCTTCCTTTCATTCATGCCCTAATTCAGTATATTTTTCTTGGTTATGTTTTACAAGTTAAAAATCAAGTCATTTTTTTTTTTTACCTGTGGAAATGACTTAAAGTCAAAAAAACCAATAATAGTGTGGCCGACCAATATGTTAGGGGAAAATATGCTAGGTATGGTGGTAGATCAGGTGATATGTATGAAGCTGTGAGGATATGAAGTCAATGTTAATGTCAATATGTTTTGCTTATATTGTAAAGTTAAAATGATTAAATGATAATTATAAATCATTTAATTATTTTTTAACTATTTTTAGAGCAAACATAGCATTGAGTTATTTTCTTCCAAGTATAAGTCTTAATTTTTATTTTTGCATGACATATTGTAAAGTTAAAATGATTAAATGATAATTATAAATCATTTAATTGTTTTAGCTATCTTAAAATGCAAAAATAAAAAAAAAAAAATATTAAGCAAAGATTGAAGTTTCAGTTAGGCTTGGGCGGATTGACACAAATGAGGAGGTTTTTCGCATGCTTGGGCCCACCTTTTGTGGGATTTGCAGTTCAGTTAGAGTCTCCCATGTTGCAGTTATGACTTGGCAGTGAGTTCAGCTTGAGTAGACTAGTTTTTGCATGGATTTGGGCCTCTTTTTCAGAGATATTTTCTTCTGCTCGGAATTGGCTTTGGAGTTTTCACCCCTTTCTTGGAGTTGAACTTTGAGTTCTTTTTACATGCCTTTTGGAAAGGATTTTGTATATATTGAAAAACTTATCTGTTTTTTAGGGGAGTTCTTATTTTTCTCCTTTGCACTCTGCAAAGTGAATGGTTTGTAACTCAGCATTGATTTTTCCAGATTAATACATAGCAGGTTTTACAGGTTACCTCGATTTTTAGCATGGAGTTTTTTCCTTTTATCTTCTCAATAGTGTCAAGTTTTGCCTTCAAGCTTTCAGGCATCAGTGTTGTGATTGATTTTGATCGAATTATCTTGTGTTTCAACATTGAAACCTTTATCTTTCTGTCTCAACCATAAATGTATGTATGCATTCAAGTTTAATTTGTAGGTCATGCACTGAGTTCATAATGAGATTATTTTCTCAATTGTGAGAACACTGTTCTTTTCCTCTAAAAGAAAATAGTTTTATGAACCTTTGTATGAAACATTTATATGAATTCAATTGTTCAGATTTTGATGTGCAATTTAGATACCCTGAGAAATAATTGTGAACCAAAATCCCTTTTAGATCATTATTTCCAGGTGTAAACATCACCATTTTTAGAGCTTCATAGTTCTGCTTTCAGTTTAAATCTTTTTCCTTTTTCCCAACATTTTACCAATTATTAATTAGAAAAATCCATAAGAACCAACCTAGAATCTGGAGGTCTAATTCCCCATAGGATACCCACAGCCTGGAATTAGTTCCAATGTGTCATCAGATTGCTAAAATTCTATATTTCAGCATACGGGTGCAATCTGTTTGACAATAGTTTTTGGCATGCCCGGTGGGACACTGAAACACGCTTCAGAAAAAGAATTCAAAGTTGCAGGCTACTATTCTGGTATATACAACAGTTTTTTACCTTTCAGAGGTTATTATACCTGGCGACTCCGATCATTTTTACTGGTTTTAGCAGACCCAATGCTGGTATGTTTCAAAAATAAGTTTTTTTTTTAATCTCTAGCCTTATATGAGTAGAAATGTCATATTTTCATAGTCAGCATGTATACCCACCTCCGTACTATGAAAATACTGCCAACCAACCACCCTATCAGCCATATCAAGCCAATCATGCTGTTGGTTTTATCCCAAACAGCCATGCAACAACAGCATGTCTGCATGCACAACATTCTTGCCTCCCACCCACCCCAGCTCAATATTCATATCAAAGTTCATGCATTCAGATTCAGCTCCAGGAAGTCAAAAATATCAAAGGTAGCATGAACACCACCAAGGATATATTGTTGAACATCACTAAGCAGATAGAAGAGTATAAAAGGCAAGAGGAGTTTGATATGCAACAACAGGAGCTAGAATTTTGGGCCTTCCTTCATGAGCAGGAAATGGAAACACAAAGGAGACAGTTTGAAGAAAAGCTCAGAAAGGAGTTAGTTGTCCAGGAGGAGAAAATCAAATCTTTGTTTGCTCAAAAGCATGATATCCAAGCAACTTCTTGCATTTCAGATCAGTCTCAAGAAGAAGAACCTCCAAGGTATGAAACCCAAAATTTTACAGCTTTTCATCCTTCGCAAGTAGAGGAAAATAATCTGGTATAGTCCAATGAAGTTACAGAGCAGCTGATTGATCAGGAGACTTTGCTCCTCATGGAGCAGATCAGAAACGTAAACCCATTACATTTACCATTGGAGGTTTACAAATTAGAACAACAAAAGAAAGAGTAGGTGGAGCAGGAAGTTATTGCTTCTTGTGAAGTGTCCCCAACTCAAAATTACTGTATTACAAACGTAGAGGATATTGGTTCAAACTTTCTACTGACCCCTTTGGTTTTTGACTCATTTCAAATGTTTTCTAATGCTGTTTATGACAATGATGAAAACAGAGTGCAAGAATTACCAGTAAAAAATCTCCACTTGCAGAGACAAGATGCCCAAGCTTCATTGGACTCATCATTGGCTTTCTACTGCTACAAGAGTGACTCTTTTGAAGTCCGTTATCCAAGCTCTCCCTATTTACAAGAGTTTTTTTTCAAGTGGCTCTGATGTATTTCCTAAGAGAATTTGATGCTTTATAACAATAGTTTCTTTGGAGTGGTAACTTCCAATCGGCTAAGTGGAGTCTTTTTAAGTGGGAAACGGTGTGTAGGACACAAAAAGAGGGGGGCCTGAGATTATGCTTTATTGTTTTGAATAGGAAAGCTCTTGCAGCCAAGTTATATTGGTGTTGGTGTACTAGTCAGCATCACCTTTGGGTCTGTATTCTCACTCACAAGTATCTTAAGGATGTTAACACATTTGATGTTCCTCGTTTCCCTTTAGAAGGAAGGAGATCTATGATTTGGCATAATCTAAAATCGAGGGCTCAATTGGTTAGAAGGGGATTTTTTGGATCTATCATTCAGGCTCTTAGGCTCTTTTTTGGTGGGACTCTTGGGATGGTCATCCTCCTATTCTTTCTGCTTACCCTCACCTCCAACCTCTCTGCGACCAGTTTACTGCTACAGGTTGGAATACACTTGAGCATTATAAGACAGTTTTTAATATTAGATTGGTCGCTAGTCTTAAATGGAAACATTCCTTAGATTTTCCTGCAAGAGGGTCAGAGGAGGATAGGCAAGAGTTGGCTCAGATCCTTGCTTTAGGTGAATATAATTCCATGGAGAGGCAAGATGTTTTGGCTTGGAGTAACAATGATTTATTTGGTAAGTACTTTGTTTCTATGGGTCATGGTGAGTTGGTCAGGTAGTTGTTTGGGGATACTAAGGTTCCTTGGTGGAACCATGTCTAAAACAAATTTTCTTGGCCCAAGTGCAATTTTTTATGTGGTTGGTGGTCCAGAATCAGTGTCTTACTTGGGATAACTTGTGCAAGCGAGGGTTCCAAGGTCCCTCGATGTGTGTTTTGTGCAATAATAGTGAAGAGAGTGTCTCTCATCTCTTCTTTCAAAGTTCCTTCTCTAGGAGGCTTTGGCACCTATGGTGGGGTGTGTGGAACCAAGCTTGCTAGCATGTCTCTTATTTGGCAGAGTTCTTTGTCTGGTAGGGAAGGCCCCTCTTAAGACCTCATTTCTTCAAGTTTCTTAGACTCTTGGACCAACTTTTATTATCTGGCATTTTTGGCTAGAGCGGAATCGTAAATTTTTTCAAGATGTGAAGTTGGTTACCCAACATTTATGGTGGAAAATTCTTCATTCTTTAGGAGAAACCATTTTGGCTAGGTGTGACTTGGCTAAGGCTATAGACTTGAGAGATTTTTCCTATTGTGCTTGTATCAACCTTCCTCTTCATAGGGTTGTTGCTCAAGGTGTTGACTAGATCACATGGAACATATATCATCATCCTCTTTAGAAGATAAATAAAGAGGGAAGGTGGTGTCCTCCTCCTTAGGGTGTGATGAAAATCAACACAGATGGCTCTTCTAAGGGAATTCCTGGTCATGTTGGTATTGGGGCTATTGGGCAAAATAGTTCTAGGAATGTTGAATTTGTATTTTTTGTTTATAAGGGTCGATATACTAATAATGTGATGGAGGCTCTTGCCATTTTATGTGCTATGGAGTGCGGGTGTGCTCTATGGTGGAGACACATCATTTGTGAATTTGATTCTCATGTGGTGGTGAATTTTTTAAAGAGGCAGCAATTAGAGGATGTTAGTTGGCATTTGGCTATAATTATAAAATAGATTCTTCATCTATGTGCTTCCTTGGAATCTGTTTCTTTTTGTCAAATTCCTAGAGAATGGAATGGGGCCACAAATTGTTTGGCTAGATGGGATTTTGATTGTTTGTAAAATTGAAATATTGTGGAAAGGGGTCAATTACGCCCAGATTTGTCTCAATAGCTGGGCCACTTGGTAGGGATTGGCATGGGTGTGTAATTCCCTTTCTTTATACTGCTCTTTTTTGGTTTGAATAAATTTTTACCCCTCTCCTTAAATTAATGATTAATCATTTTAGAAGAGTTAAGAATTGTGATTGATCTGTGTTTTGGTGAATTTCATAAAAATTTAATTTGCTACAACTAATTCACCCCCCCTCTCAATTCTCTTGTTCAACAATTGGTATTAGATCCCAGTTCATTGGAGAAGAGCTTAATTGCTTAAGGAAGGTCTAGGATGGCTAGAAGAATCACTAATGACTATCTGAGGTTTGATGGAACTAATTATGCTATATGGAATATATTGATAGAAGGGTATCTAGAGTATTGTGGATATGATGTGGAGGAAGCTTAAAAGAATCCCTACACTCCTCCTGCTAATGGTTCGATTATTTTTTATGAGATCAAGGCACATGAGCGAACAATAAGGAAAAATACATTTTGAAGTACAGTCTTGTACATTATGAGTTGATTAAAGGTTTAAAATTTGAAGACTACTAAGGAAGTATGGGATGCTCTGGAAAAGGCACATGAAGGTGATGAAAGGGTCAAAGAGGTAAAATTGCAGAATTTGTAGACACAATTTGAGCTCCTACATATGTCTGAAGATGAGGATGTTAAAGCTTATGTATAGAGATTGGATGAGGTAGTAGCTCAAATGCGATGACTTGGTGCTACAATAGATTAATACAAAATTGTAAATAATATTCTTAGAACTCTCCCTGATGCTTATAGTGAAAAGGTATGTGCTATTGAGGAACATATAAATTCTAATAATTACACTAAAGATCAGTTGTTAGGAACTCTAACATCTTATGAGATGAGAAATCTGATTTTGAGAAATGGATCCAAATCAAAAACTTCTTTTAAGGCTACAAAAGCTGAAGATCCGGATGAAGAAAATCTTGATGAAGAAGAAGCTAACTTTGTGAGAAAGATGAAGAAAGGCTCTGACAAGTATGAAGGTAAGTTACCCTTTAAATGCTTTTGTTGTGGAGGAATATGTCATTATGATGCAAGGTGTCTAGAAAGAGATAAGAGGAATAAACAAAGATATGAGAAAGAAAAGAAAGGTAAGAAGATAAATATAGCATATTATGTGAATGAGGATGCTAGTATATCTGATGAGGAATCTGACTACGAGGGTCCTGATGATAATGAATTCTTGTTCTTGGCTATAAAAGATTAACCTACTTCTGCTAATTCTGAAAAATGGGAGAAGGAGAAAAATGAAGGTATTGTAATCTCTACCCTACATCCTAACCAAGAAAAGAACTATTGTGTGTTTGAAAGTGGTTGGTCACATCACATGTCTGGTGATAAGAGTATTTTTTTAAAACTTGAAAATTATGATGGTGGCTTAGTTATGTTTCGAGATGATACTGGCATTAAAATATGTGGGATAGGTTTAGTAGGTTTTGATGGCAAACATAACACCAATGATTTCTATTATGTTAACGGTTTAAGGCATAGTATTTTGAGTGTTGTACAAATTTTCAATAAAGGATTTAAACTTGTATTTGAGGATGAAAGATGTGTGATAAAAAATGGATCTGAAATAGTGATTGTTGCACGAAAGAAATCTAAAGGAAATATCTATCAACTTAAGGGTGTTGATGGAAATGCTTTATGAATCAGATTAATAACAGTTGGTTGTGGCATCGAAGAATGTGTCATATGAATTTTGATATCTTGGAAAGGATTAGTATAGTTCAGATTGTGAGAGATTTACCAAGGATTACAAAGCTCATTAATGCTATTTGCAGGAATTGTCGGTTTTGGAAGAAAACAAGAAATCATTATAGATAAAATGAACAATCTACTACTAGATTACTAGATTTAGTTCATACAAATCTATGTGGTCCTACAAGAGCAATAATTCTACAAGGTGAAAGGTGATTTATGATTTTTATTGATGATTATTCTAGATATACATGTATTACATTTCTTAGAGAGAAATCAGATGCATTAGATAGATTCAAGACATTCAAAGATATGGCTGAAAATGAAGTAAATTTGAGGATAAAATGATTAAGTTATGATAGAGATGGTGAATTCAATTCCCATTTGTTTAATATGTTTTGTGAAGTGCATGGAATAAAAAGACAGTTATTTGCTCCAAGAATTCCTCAGCAAAATGGAGTTGTTGAAAGGAAGAATAGAACAGTTCAGGAGGCTGCTAGATCAATGATTACTGAAGCAGAAGTTTACCAGAGAGAATATATTCACACTGTTGTTTATGTATTCAATTAAGTTCAAGCAAGATAAAATAGTACAATGACCCCCTATGAGCTATGGTGTGGAAGAATTCCTACTATTAAATATTTCAAGGTATTTGGAAGAAAAATTTATATCATAAGGGATGAAGAAAAAATTAGAAAGTTTATGTAAGTGATGAAGGATTTTTTCTTGGATATTCTAATAGAAGAAAAACTTACATATGTTTCAATAAAATACTAAGGAAGATAGTACAAAGCTAAAATGTCAAAGTTGATGAAACAATGAAGAATTCAGTTGATGTTGATGGATATGTATCTGATGAACTTGATTGTGTAAGAATTGAAGAAATTGTGGAAGACCAAGAAAAGGATGAGCAAAAGAAGAAAAATGAAGAAGAAGAAAAAGAAGAAGATCTGATAGTGTCACCTAAGACACCTAGATATGTGAGGAAGAATCATTCAGAAAATTAGATCATTGGAGATAAGAAAAAAGGAGTATTTACAAGAAGTAGAGTTGTTGTTGGTGAAGTAAATTTGTGTTTACTTATTGAGATTGAATAGAGGAATTTAAATGAAGCATGTAAAGATGAGCATTGGATGGAATCTATAAAGGAATAACTTATGCAAATTGAGAAGAATCAAACTTGGGAATTTGTCCCAAGATCGAATGACAAAAACATTATTGGATCAAAGTGGGTATTCAGAAATAAGTTGAATGAGAATGGAGAAGTGGTCAGAAAGAATGAAAGGCTTGTGTGTAAGGGTTACTCAAAAGTAGAAGGTATATATTTTTAGGAGATTTTTGATCTATGAAAAGAACGGAAGCTATTAGAATTCTCTTAGTGTTTGCTGCTCATAAAGATTTCAAAGTCTATTAGATGGATGTCAAGTAAAAATTCTTGAATGGTGAGCAAGAAGAAGAAGTCTACATGGAACAACTAGAAGGATTTTAGTTGTCAGATCAATCGGATATGGTGTGCAGATTGAAGAAATATTGATATGGTTTGAAGAAAGCTCCTAGAGCCTAGTATGCAAGATTGGATAGTTATTTGATTCAACAAGGTTTCAACAAGGTTTCAACAAAGGTATGATAGATAATAACTTATACTTTAAAGTTGAAAATGAAAAAATCTTGATTGTGGTTGTATATTTTGATGAAATCATCTTTGAAGGAAATGAAACTGTGTAAAATTTTTGTGAAAGAAATGCAAAAAGAGTTTGAAATTTCTATGTTTGGAGAGATGAATTTATTTATTGGGCTGCAAAATAATCAAATAGAGAAAATATTATTTATTTCACAATATAAGTATGCGAGAGAGATGTTGAAGAAATTTGGGATGGATGGTTCCAAGCCAGTATACACTCCTATGGTGACTAGTTGAAAATTAAGTAAAGATGATTATTCACCTAAGGATGATTAGAGAAAATATAGATCTATGATTGGTGGACTACTATATTTGACTACTACTAGACTAGATATTATGCATGTATGTCTTGTGGATAGATTTCAAGAAGATCCTAAAGAAACACATGTTGTTGTTAAGAGAATATTCAGATATTTGAATGGCATTATGGACTATGGCTTGTGGTATCCTAGATATACTAACTTTACACTAAGTGCTTATACAGATGCAAATTGGGTTGGATGTGTAGATGACAACAAAAGTACAAGTGGTCATGCATTCTTTCTTGGTTGTAGGTTGGTGGCATGGTTGAGTAAAAATAAAGATTCAATTTCTTTATCTACTGTTGAAGTTGAGTATATTGGTGTTGCATCTTGTTGTACACAAGTTCTATGGATGAAATAAACATTGAAAAATATCATAGTTGTGTATGATGATCTTATTTCTATCGTTTGTGATAACACAAGTCCAATTAACATTTCAAAGAATCCAATGATGCACTCAACAACACAAAATATATCTATCAAGTATCATTTATTGAGAGAGAAGGTTGTGGAGAATGAAGTAAAGCTTGAGTATGTCCCTACAAAGGATCAGATTGCTGATATATACATGAAAGCTCTTCCTAAAGATACTTTTGAGTATCTTCAAGAAAATTTATGTGTTATTGCCCCTCCTTTCTTGAACTAGATGCATATGAAGATGCATCAGTCCAGTGGATCTATGGATCTATCTTTCTTTCGAACTGATGTTCTGGTGGCTAGCTCTCAAGCGGAGCAGTTAGTGTTGTGTTGTCATTGTATGAGTATTATGTTTCTAATGTCAAAGGAGAAATCAATGTAAAACATATTTTGCCTTTGCCATTGATGTCAAAGGGGGCGATGAGAGAGATGTGAAAAGATGGAGATGGTAGAGATGTAAAAAGATAAAGATGTAAAAGGAAAATATTATCTACTAAGGGCGAGAAACATAAAGCAAAATCATAAGAAGTATGTTTAGAGCTAGTATGTTGTCTTTGATGGTTTCTCACATCATGTGTTTCGATCAATGACAAAGGGGGAGATTGTTGCAAGTATGAAGAAGTTCTTGCAAGGTGTTTTCATTGATGTCAATAGTTCAATTGGTTATCAACTGATTGTTGTTATCATTAATATCATGAATATAGGTTATTGGTTGTATATGTCAAGGATATTGAGAAAAAATTATTGAAGGAAGATTACAAGTGTTCACTGCTTGCTCCAGGTTTTGGTTCGAGATTTTCTTCAATGTGTGTATGGTTCAAATATGTCGATCATGGTTGTTGGAAGCTACTATATCCATTTTTTTTGGTTTTTGATTCATTATATAATGCAAGTTATGTTCACCAGTTGTGAACTGTAGTTTTGTGTGTATCTAGCTAAGGTCTGGGAGAAATATTGTTGGTCTAAATTTCTCTTTGGTTAAGTCTTATGACTTACTGATCTAGAGTTAAGTTGCTATGATCATGTTGAAGATATTTTTGGTATCTAGAAGGATCGTGCTTAATTTTTCTATGTGTTCTACACTAGTTTGGCCGACCTTGTGTTAAACACTACGTTCAAAATTAATGAAGCATGTTGGGACCTATTTGGGTCCTCATCAAGCATGTTTTTGGGTTTCCCTCATTCTAATTCCACCCTAGGATATTTTGGTGTTGACATAATTTGAATTTAATGATGGATGGTCGAATTTAGATATGTTTCAAAGTTGAAGATGGTATAAATACATGATGAGTAAGTGGTGAAAGTGGGACAAAGAGATAAGTGCAAAGAAATAGAGTAGATAGATTTGAAGCATGTGAAAATAAAGAGGATGAATGTAATATGAGTGTGGCAGATCAGTGTGAATCCTAAATTTTTAGTTTTCAAATGTAGTGAGATAAAGGTGGATTTTATCATTCATGCATGTCTACAAGTTGTTGAGCGAATTACGGTGGATTTATCTGTTGCATTGAGATTGTATTCTCTTTATAACATATCTCTTCTATCTTCTTTGTATCTCTATGGTAGTGAGCCCTCCGAGTGGTTAGCCCTATTGGATAGTGAGTCCTGATTGAGACAATGAGTCCTTGTTTTGGCGGTGAGTCTTTTTCTCAGGTAGTGAGCCTTTTGTAATAGGTTTTTTATATTCTCTATAGTGTGAGTTAATCCTCACCATGGTTTTTCCCTCATTGGGTTTTCCATGTAAATCTGGTGTTATTGTGTTTGTTTGATGGTTTTCAATTTCTACACTTGCATTTAATGATTTATAATTTTAGTAGAGTTAAGAATTGTGATTGATCTATGTTCCAATGAATGCCATAAAAAATTAATTTGGTACAATTGATTCACCCTCCTTCTAAGTTTTCTTGTTCAAAATGAAAGATACGATGTGACTATATGTTAACTACATCAATTATCTTTACTGGAATGATCACTTGATTATATTTTACACTCAAATGAAACCCTAGGTTTATGATAACCTATTTGGGACGAGAAATTTATTTGATTAAAGAGTGGAACCTTAGGTTATGTTTTACCTACTAGGTTGGGATATGTACTTGATTACTTATTGATACCTATAGGTTGAGAATAACTTACTTGGTTGGGTTGTAAATTTTGGTCTTGATCGGAATATATAGGGTTAGAATAACTTATATGTAGACACTTAAATTTGACCACTTTCATATGGTCATAATCCTATCATTCATTCGTCTAATCCATCTATATTAATTAAATGACACATTTAATTAATATTATCCCCTTTCCCTAAGGTTCCTAGAAGTATTTACTTAAATACTTCATCCTTTATCATTTCCTTTCTAAATTAAATAAATCAATCAATTTATTTAATTTAGTCAATTATCCTTTTCAATTTTTAATTCATTCTTTCCTTCGCATTGTCCCATCCTCCATAACCCTTTCACTAATCTGGGTTAATTTAATTAATCCTTCATTAAGATGTGCATATCCTTAATGATGATTAATGTCACATCCTTCATATTTAGCCACTTGCCTCTAATCATCATTAATTAGCCTAATCACCTGTTTGCACAATCCTAATCATAATCACTTACATTTTCTAGCATGTCCTTAAGTCAACCTTTCTTCGTACTTACCTTTTTTGGGTTGACCTCTTCCACATGTGAATTAAAAATTCACACTTATCCCCCCCATGCATTTGTCTTCCCCATGACCTCTCAAAGGTCACATCAAGTATATGGACAAAGACCTCCTTTTGGAGGACCTTGTCTTATCCATGGGTCTCTCCCAAGATTGTGAATTTTAAATTCACTTTTATTCCTCCAATGCCTTCTCCAATCCCCATAATGACAATGGTGGACTTTCTAAAAATCCTCACTTGTCACTTTCAGCCCCACTTAGGGACAAGAAATCCCTTTTTAGGGAAATCCTCTTCAATCCCAAGGTACTTGCAAGTACATTGGGACCACATGGGATTTTCCACATCACTTGTACCTTTTCCATCTCACCATGTCCTTTGGACACTTCACCTACCTCATGGTGAGATGTGAGGGCTTGTGAGTCCTCAACTCACCATAGCCCCCCATCTTGGCCATGGTGACTCAATCTTGACCATTGAATCTTCTAGAGGATTCAATTTCTTCTATTAATACCCCTCTTTTCATTCATTAAGGGACTTTTATGCGTTCATTATCACACTTATGCTCTCAAGCCATTCAAGCATTCTAAGCCATTTATTGGAGCATTTAGCACTTGAATTTGCATTTTATTAACCATCATTGCACTCACCCACAACCATTAATCCTTCAACCACCATCATTGCAAGCTTACCATCCAAGGAGCACACATCAAATCAATATCAAGGGCCAATGAAGGATCAACACAAATAGAATGTATAATCACTTTGTTTTTATCTTTCTTTTGTTTGTGTTCAATGCAACCTAATATTGAGGTGTTGTGTCTCTTTTTTCATTGCATTTACTTAGTTTTTTTGCATTTTTAGAGTTAATATTTTCACTACACACATTTCTAGCACGCCCGATGGGACCCACGTCATAGGTCCATTACTTTCATGTGTTTTGTTGTTTGAAATATTGTAGGTTCATAAACACAGAGGTGAATCTTCCCACAAATGAGTGACCTTTCCCAGAACAGGCGACCCCGCCCTCAAGGGGTGACTCCGCCCATAAACGGGTGACATTGCCTAGAATAGGCAACTTCGCCCTAAAAGGGGCAACCCTGCCCAAAGGCTGAATTTCAGTCTTTCTATTTTTTTCTTTTTCCTGACTGTTTGCAGGGTTTGTTTCACAAACTGGCGACCTTGCCTAGAATAGTCGACCCACCCTAAAAGGGCCAACCCTGCCCAAAGGATGACTTTTAGTCTTTTTGTTTTCTACTTTTTCCTAATTGTTTGCAGGTTCTGTTTCACAAACGGGCGACCCAACCTAGAATAGGCGACCATGCCTTAAAAGGGGTGACCATGCCTAAAGGTTGACATTTAGTCTTTTTGTTTTTATTTTTCCTAACTATTTGCAGGTTTTGTCTCACAAATGGGAGACCTTGCCTAGAACAGGTGACCTCGCCCTAAAAGGGGCGACCCTACCCAAAAATTTGATTTTTAGTTTTTCCATTTTATGGTTTTTTTATTTCTCTGACCTTTTGTAGGTTTTGGACAAACAAGTGACCCTGACCAAAACATAGAGGCGGCCAGGCCCCAAAATAGAGTTCACTTGTCAAAGAAAGAAAATAAAATACTAACACATTTGTTGTAGGGGGAGAAAATTTATTTTCTCTAGTTAGTTGCTTTTACTTTTTATCTTAACAATGCACACAGATTTAATTAAAAGGGTCAAAGAACATGTTTGATTTTTTGCACAAGTGGGCTATTGACGTATCCAATCCCCTTGTGCCATTTGGCGATCCTAGGTGAAGAGAAATCGTAGTCCACTTGGTCCTTTTTTACCCATTTTCACTTTATTATTGGGACCTGCTTGGGGATTTCATCAACCGAAGGGATGATTCCAACCATGCGTGTCGGCGGGGTATATAAAGGGGGGAGGAAAAAGATGTACCTCAATCTAGTCACATCGTGTCTGGCGGGGTGTCAAAGCTAGGTGATACCTAGACAAGACGTCAAGAGTTGGTATGAGCTCCTAGTCTCTCGCTGGCTACTCCCAACTCACGCTTGTGAAAGACTGGTGTTCACAGTTTGGACCCCACGTACCATGTGTGTATCGGGGACTCCATTAGAAACCTTGTTTATCCTAGATAGAGGACCGTGTTGACCATACCATTAACACTAAAACTAGGCTTGTGTTGTTTGAAATGTTTTCTTGTGAAAAACCAATACTTGTCAGTCAGTTTTGGCCTTTTTCTTGTCATTTTTATCCTTTTCCATCACTATTTTTGACTAAGTTAGGTTCAGACCAATACACAGAGGTTACCATGCCCTGAAACAAGCAACCTTACCCTCAAAGGGGTGACCTTTCCCTCAAATGGGTGACCTCGCCCTTCTTATTTTAGCCATTTTTCACCTAGACCAAGTCAAAAATCACCTATTTTCTTCGAACATATGACCTTTCCCTCAAAAGGGAAACCTTTCCCTCAAACAAGTGCCTGTGCCCTCAAAGGGGTGACCCTTCTCCCCTGTCTCAACTATTGTTTATCTTGTTTAAGTAAATTTTTTGGCAATTTTTCCTGTTTGGGTGACCCCATCCATTGTTTGGGTGATCTTGCCCTAGTTTGGGTGACCCTACCCTAAAGGGGGTGACCCAACCCTCTGAACAACCTTTTTCAGTAGTTGTTACCCTATTTCGGGAACCCATTTTCTAGTTTCGAGTGTCGTTCCCTCGTCTAGAGTGCCCATTTACCCATTCCAACCATCTGTTCATCCATTCTAAATATCTGTTTGCTTGTTTCGAGCATTGTTACCCCTTTTCGACCATCTATTCATTCATTTTGAGAAGCCGTTCACCCATTCTAAGAACTTTTTTTCCCATTCCGAGTGTTGCTCCCCAACCTCATACATCTATTCACCAGTTCCAAGTGATCATTTTCCCGTTCTACAAACCTATTTGCTCGTTTTGGAAGTTTGTTTTTTTTATACCGTTTAACCATTTTTCACTCCAAAGTGAAACCAAGATATGTTTGGGTGACCCTATCCCTATTTGGGAGACCCTACCCTATTTGGATGACCTTGCCCTAGTTTGGGTGACCTTTCCCAATTTTGGGCGACCCTACCCTAAAATTGCATCTATTTCAAGAATTTGATCCGAAAAACTATTTCCCACAATTTTCGAAAGGCTTGTTGACTATCCAACTGTTTTCATATCTCGCTCGCCTGCATCACAATCCATTTGCATCAAAATCATCATCCAAACAATCATATAGGTACATTCATAATCATCCCTAGATTATACATTCATTATCATTTTCTTGATCCAAATCCTCTAAGCTTCTTTTGAAGTTGTTATCTGAATTGACCTAGGTGTCTGAACCTGATCATCATCCTTTAACATCCATTTGGGATCACTATCCATCCTAAGTTGATCATCATCCTCAACCCTATCAATCCCCTTCCATCTCAATGCAGATTCGGTGTCGTGATCATCAGTTCATCCTTTAATCCAACCAATCAACACCTTACATCACCTAGGGTGATCTCTGAACCCAGTTTAGAAACCCTTCCAATCATCCAATCATTTTCTCTTTAATCCAATTCCATTCAATCATATCAATCATTTTATTGATCAAATCCAATCAAATCTAATATTTATCCAATTATTCAATTAATTGATACATCATCAATTGATCCATCATATATCCTATCAATCAATCTATCATCCAATCCAATATTTATCCAACTTATCCAATCCAATCCAATCATATTTTTACCAATCAATCCAACCATAATTTAGATCATCATCTAGATTGCATACTAGAAGCTTAATTGCATCCCAGATCACTTAGTTGTTTTGCATGTTCATGCCTGTTTAGACCTGTTCACAAGGAAAAAAGAAAATGACAAACCAACAGGCCCAAGCTACCCAGCCTAACATCCCACAAGATCCCCATAATGGTGTCTCATCTAAATCTAATATGGGCATCCAAAACACCACACCACCCGGTGATGAGAAAATGGTAAATCAACTCCAAGTCACTGTTGATGAATACCTTAATGATCTTATTGATGTCCAGATGACAGATCATCTCCTCAACAAACGTGAGGATAAGATTCTTCCCACCTTGCTCATGAGAGGAGTCAAACCACCTTCTAACTTTTATGCATCACAATATGTTTCTGCCCACATTCTTCTCACACATACCAACTTGTAAAATTCCCAAAACGTCCCTAGGAATTCATATATCCTCGAAGGTGCACCCATAGAAAACTGGTATAACCCTGAGTTTGACAATGTTGTAATACACCAAGTTGCTAGTTATCCTCGACTCCCAACCATAGCTTTTGCAACACAACCCAAGCATCACAATCCCTATGCCTATAACATGCCTTCGTACATCCTGTCTACTCCAGCACTTTCATCTCAGCAACCACCTATCAATATTGGGGGTACACCTATCCTTGCATTAATGCCACCTCTAGGGTCTACACTCGTTAACAACTTACCACTCTGTACATTCTAGCAGCCTCCTACCGATCCCCATCAATCCACTTCATTGCAAACACCACCTCAACACCCTACTACTATTGTTGCTTCATCCCTACCACCTCATCAACAACTCTCACAACAAAACATTACCATCCCAGAACAAAAATTCTTGGCTCCTACGTAACCACTGCACTAGGTTACACAAATAACATTCCAATAGCCACAACCATTGCATGGCACTTCCGTAGCAGTCCCAAAACAATGACATATTCCATCTCACCCATCTTACCAACAACATCCATTACAACGACCCCCACAGTAATATATACATATTCCTATACAAACACAAAATAATCCTCTTACAAAATATCTTTACCATCCATCCACCACATACACTGCTCCATCCCACCTTAATTTGAATCCTCATCAGAATTTTCAAAACCAAATGTGGAGCCAACTGCCACCTTACACCAATCATCCGCAGTCATAGAACCATCCATAGAAGCAAACATCAAATCCACCCTCGTACATCATGTAGTAGTCCACCATTATGCAACAATACCGATATTATCCACCCTATCTTCGGCAACAACAATCCTACTAGCAAGGTGCGCCTTCCATCTCCTAATACCAACAACCATCGTCATATCAACAAGGGGGTCCCACCTCTTTGTATTATCAAAATCGTACACAACAACAAGGTGTTTCATTTGCTTCTTACTACCAACAACAACCACCCTACCAACAAGTGGCTTCTTCCCATCACAATCCATCATCTTCCTACCCACCTTACATCAATCTGCAATTTGCTTATACCAATTAGAATCAACGAATACCTTGATATGCATCTCAACCCATTTATGATCCAATTGTTGCAACACCATCCTCATCATACCAACAATACTATCCATACAATTAGCCTACTCTGACTCCTGCAACACCCATCAATAAGGACTTAGAAGAAGTCAAAGCCACATTGAAGGATTTACAAGCTGGGATGGGCAAGCAATCATTCAAGTTTTAGGACATTTGTCCCTATCCTTTTGATCCCTCCATTTCCTTGGTTCCCTTTCCCAAACACTTTGAAATACCAAAATTAGATAAGTACAAGGGAACCAAAGATCACAAAGCTCATCTACAAGAGTTTTATGCCCACTGCCAAGAGGTCATGTGCAATGACAACTATCTCATCTGACTATTCCCTAAGAGCCTATAGGGAGTCGCCCTTAACTAGTTCATGGGCCTTGAAAAATGATCCATTAAATCCTTTGTGCAACTATCTAAAAATAAATCTCCCACTTCTCTTTCAATCTGGAGAAGGACATCGACATGCTTGATCTGCTCAAAGAAAAATAGTTTGATGGAGAGACCTTTGTCAACTATCTGCAAAAGATGGTATGCCCTAGCTAGCCAGATGAAATCCCCACTATAGGAAAAGGACATGGTTACATTGTTCATCAAAAATTCTCATATGAATATGGCTTACAACTGTTGACTCTACTACATCACCACCTTTACGACACTCGTGGAAAAGGGTCCAATCCTGGAATGAGCCCTTGTTGCTAAAGGGCAAGTCAAAATTTCAATTATGATAAAGAGAGATCCTCTAGGGATAAACCTCGTTATTGGAATAAAAATAATAATGTTGTTAATGATGGTGTTACTAACACCAAACATGTCCAGGTGGCTACCACCTCACAAAAATATCCTCCTCAACAATAGCAGTCAATCCCAAATGCCATATCTATGCCCAAAGGAGCACCCCAACAATAGTCAAACCAAAACAACCAAGGGGGAAATAAATGTCAGTTCACTTTGTTGAGGGAATCCCTTAGTGTCATGTTTAATAAGCTCCTAGAAGATAACTAACCCATCACTTATCCTGTAACCAAGCCCCTCGACGAGTCCAAGCCCAAGTCGACTTGGTTCAAAGAGAACGAGTATTGTGACTTTCACAGGATTAAGGGACACACTTTGGATAAGTGCCAAAATCTAAAAACATACGTCCAAAATCTCATAGATCAGGGTGAAATCCATGTGGATGCTAACATGGAATCTTTGTCCAATGCTCAGCTCCAAATATATCAAAATGCTTTTTCCAAGCATAATGAGGGTCCCAATACGTCCAAATCCAATCCTGGCCCTAGCAAAAACAATAATCAAAATAACAACACAAATAATATCAGTTATAAAAATGTGCCATACAATTTCCAAGGTGTGGTCACATATGTTGAACAAGTGGAGCCACATGTATCTATGATACGCGTCAAAGGAAAAGATCCACAATGTGTTGTTACCACCCATTAGACCTATATCATGGTCCCAACCACTCCTGCATCTACCCAGATGCCATCCCTCAGTTCACAGTACTATATCCTTGATCACTTGGGAAAGACTTCAGCTTAGATTTCTATCCTATATTTGCTTAGGTCTTCCCCTATGCATCAAGACATTCTGAATAAAGCCTTAAAAAACACCCAGGTCCCTGACAATATCGATCCCACACAATTCCAAGTATTGGTAGGAAATATTTCCACAACCTACCAATTAGGCTCCAATCAAAAAGATATGCCACTCCTTGACTCAACTCATAACCATCCCCTTCATCTTGAGGTTCGGGTGAATTGTCATAAAGTGAAAAGGGTACTGGTAGATAATGGTTCGACCCTAAATATTTGTACATTAAAGTTTATACAATAGGTAGGATATACCCAGGCTGACCTAAATAACTAGGTTATCACCATTAAAGCATATGATAATGCAGAATGAGATTTTGAGCGCATTATTTATCTTCCTATTCAGTTGGGTCCCATTGTGCAGTATATTATGTGTCATGTTCTAGACTTGGAACTTCCATATAAAATCCTCTTTGGCCGCCCATGGATTCACTCTATGCAATCTATCCCATCAACCTACTGTCAATGTTCGAAGTTCCCATATCAAGGAATGGAAGTAACCATACAGGCTGACCCTTAGCCGTTTGAATATTGTCATGCCCTAAAGGCTTCCTTTCCATATTATCATTACTACCTTGGGGTAGAAATGGGAGCATGTCAAACATTATATTCTCATCCATCCACCAACGCACTAAACACCACACCATCCACCCCTTCATCCATGCCATCACCCACACCTGGTTCCACCATCACTAAGGTCCAAATCATTGACAAGGGATGTGGTGAGTACGAAATGCATACAACATTGAATGTGGCAACCGTGCCACCCTCGCCATGTACATATGGAAAACCATCTCAATCAGTTCCAAAAAATGAAGAAAATACAATCACCCTTAAAGCTCCAACTGTGGGGTCTAGCACTTTCCGCTTTCTTGGATTGCAACAAGATACACCCGAAGATGACATCAGCCAGTGGGTGTACCATGAAGAACCTGAACCATCTCCCCCCTTAAAAGATTACTTCCAAGAGGCCTATCCTTGGCCTTCCAAGTTTCTTGAAAAACACAACTATCAAAGGGGAGGTCTTGGTGTGACAGAACAAGGTAGACGACAACCAATAGAAGATTTTGTTCATCCAAAGAAAATGGGCTTAGGCTATGATACTAAACAAAAGGGTCCTATGTCATCCTCTATCACTTCTAACAATGTTATTTTCAATGACGGTTCCCTTGAGAACATACCAGAGGAGGAGTCCATCATACATGAGTATGATGACGTTGATCACATTGACCTCCATTCCATGTTCAAATGCCTATCTATTTGCACCATCACCTTATCCATCAAACACCCCAAGCTTATAGATTATGACCAACAAGGTACCGCACCTCCCTATGACTTTCCCTCAGTGGACCAATTTGTGCATCTCATGGGATTGGGGGAAGATGAATGCCCCAACTATAAAAATAAAAATAAACAAAATCAAATTGGGTCACCTAGTGAAAACCTGCCTAAGGTACTTTGTGACTTTGAAATAGTAAACACAAAGGGCATATCTGCTAGTGAAAACCTCGACGAGGTGCTAGAAGATGGGGACATACATCTTCCCCTTGTAGGAACTCAATTATTTGGCCAATCCTCCATCTTGATCGAAGAAACACAAGTAGTAAACTTGGAAACCGAGGAGAACCCCAAGATCATCTATGTAGCTAAAGCCTTATCAGAAGAAGAAAACTCTACCATCACCAATCTCTTGAAAGAAGGAATCATCAAATTTTCCTGGACATACTCAGACATACTTGACTTTGATCCAACTTTGGTGGTACATCACCTAGATGTTCATCCTAATGCAAAACCTATTAAAAAAAAGCTCAAAAAAATGCACCCTCAGGTGGATCTACTGGTTAAGAAAGAATTAAAAAAGTTATTGGAAGTAGGGTTCATCCGACCAATTGACTACTCTGACTGGATCTCCAATATAGTCCTAGTTGCTAAACCTAGTAGAGACATCAAAATTTGTACAGACTTTCGAGACCTTCATAAAGCTTGCCTGAAGGATGACTTCCCTCTACCAAATATTGATATGCTAGTTGACCTCATTGCATGACATGAGATGTTGTCCCTCATGGATGGTTTCTCCAGCTACAACCAGATCAAAATTTCCCCCGAGGACCAACACAAGACCACCTTCACAACACCATGGGGTACTTTTTCCTATAATGTCATGCCTTTTGGGCTCAAGAATGTGGGGGCAACATACTAGTAGGCTATGATGGTTATCTTCCATGACCTCATTCACATAATAATGGAAGACTATTTTGATGATCTGTTAGGAAAATCAAGAACAAGGGAAGAGCACCCTACCATCCTCAAAAAGATCTTTGAATGTCTGGAACAATACAAGCTATGCTTGAATCCAAAGAAATGTGTTTGTGTTTTTGATGTCATAGTCGGCAAACTCCTAGGGTTCATTGTCTCCCATAGAGGAATCGAGGTTGACCCTTCTAAGGTCAAGGAAATCATGGAAACGCCTCCACCCTGCACCCTGAAACAACTAAGAATTCTACAAGGTAAGCTCTATTCCATCCACAGATTCATTGCTCAACTCGTCGACAAATATCAGTCATTTGCACACCTCCTAAAGAAAGATACTACCCTTAAGTGGAACCAACAATGTCAGCTTGGCTTTAACCAAATAAAGGAATACTTGGCTCACCCACCTATTATCATGCCACCTATCCCAGTAAAACTACTCCTCCTTTATATTTCAGCTACTTATGTGGCATTGGGGGCATTATTGGCACAACATGATGAGTCCTCCAAAGAATGAGCAATTTACTACATCAGCCAAACTTTGGTTGATTATGAGCTCAATTATCCCCCAATGGAGAAGGCTTGCCTAGCCATCGTATTCAACTCCCACAAACTCATACACTACATGCTTAGTCATCCGATTAAGCTAATCTCTAAATTTGATCCGCTTAAATATCTATTACCTAGAACAACATTGATAGGCTACATGACTAAATGGGTTATGCTACTAAGTGAATTTGACATAGAGTACGTGGATCACAAATAAATATAAGGACAAGTCATTGTAGATCAATTAGCAAATTCTCCACTTGTAGATGCCTATCCTTTCGAAACAAAGTTTCCAGATAAAGGCGTCTTTGCAATTTCAGAAGCCATCATGTGGAAATTATACTTTGATGGATTACACACTAACAATGGATTAGGAGTAGGAGTCTTGCTCATCACCCCCAAGGTGACTACATACCAAAGTCATTCACACTATATTTTACTTGCACCAACAGTATTGTTGAGTATGAAGCTCTCCTCATAGGCCTTAAGATTGTAGTCCAATAGCGTATCTCTCACCTGCACGTCTTTGGTGACTCCCAACTGGTTATTAAGTAGGTTAATGATGAATTCCTAACAAAGGATGACAATTTATTATCCTACAAATGCATGGTGGATGAATCCAAGAAATATTTGTCCTCCATCCAGTTCAATCAAATACCCAAGGTAAAGAATAAAGTAGCTGACGCCATGGCCACCATCAGTTCTCTCTTGGACATTCCCAAAGATCATATTGAATGTGAGTTCCTTGTAGATCAACTATTAATACCTCCATATGACATCCCCGAGAGTGAAATGGTATCTGACATTGTAGGTCCTAAAGCCCCCTAGTACCAAGACCTCTACACTTATCTTCATGACAACACCCTACCATCTAAGCTCACACGAAACCAATGAAAATATTTTATCCAATGTATAGCTCACTACACTATCATCGATGATACGCTTTATCAACATGGGTATGATGGAACCCTCCTCTAGTGTTTAAACGAGATCGAAGCCTGCACCACATTGGTAGAAGTACATAGTGGTATCTATGGGGCCTATTCTAATGGTATGGCCTTAGCCAAGAAGATTCTAAGAGTAGGATATTACTAGCCTACTATGGAGCATGATTCTTGTGAGTTCGTCAAGAGGTGTCTTCCCTATCAGCAACATGCAAATTTGATTCATGCCTCGACACAAGAGTTTCAACCCATCACAACATCATGGCCATTTTCACACTGGGGTCTTGATTTGGTCAACAAGATCTACCATCCATCCTCCGACAGTCACACTTTCATCATCACATCCACTGAATACTTTACCAAGTGGTGGAAGCCATACTACTCACAAAAATTACTGGTGTTCAGATATATAATTTCATCATTTACCATATCCTCTGCAGGTATGGAATCCCCTCCACCATCATCACTGATAATGGAAATCCATTCAAAAACAAGTGCATGAAATTCTTCGGTGAGACTTATCATACCCAACATCATTGGTCTACCCCCTATTATCCCCAGGGTAATGATCAAGTAGAGGAAACCAACAAAACTTTGATCAAAATCATTTAGAAGATGGTTAATAGCACTGGTCAAGATTGGCATCTCCACCTCCATCCTGACCTTTGGGCCTACCGCACGTCCATCTACACCCCCACTGGTGTTACTCCATACTCACTAGTTTATGTTTTCAAAGCCATCTTGTTGATTGAAGTTAAAATCCCCTCACTTCGAATACCACTCAAGAATCTGATCACTGACGAAGACACTCAGGTTGCACGAATTGCTCAGTTGGAATTGCTAGATGAAAAATGGGTCAAAGGCTACAACCATCTACAGGTATATCAACATTGGCTCTAGAGAAGCTACAATAATAAGGTTCACCCTCATTAATTCAATGTTGGTGACTTAGTCCTCAAACAAAATCATCATAATCAGCAAGACTGAGATAACAAGGGTTATTTTGAAGCTAATTGGTTAGGCACTTATGTCATCATTGCCAAATATGGTTCGGGAGCATAAAGGTTGTCTACACCTTAAGCAGAGCCCCTAGAATAACCCATCAACATCATGTATCTGAAGAAATTTTAAACTTTGGTCAGCTAGGGTATCCTTCCTTGTAAAATCTAAAAAATACTAAAAAAGTATAAAATTATCAAAATAAAAAAGAAAAAAAGAAAAAAAGAAAAAAAAGAAAAATAGTAAAGAGAAATAATTCATCCTATGGTGAAAACCACCCCTACATGGCACCTTGGATATGTACGATTGGTGAAAACCTTGCAACAGACGCCTTTCATATACAGCTTAATTATTATCTACCTCACGTCCTAGTTACTTTATGATTTATCCATCCAAATCTCAATATTTGTACCATCCTATGAACCCCATCCTCCCATCCACTCACATCATCTGATCGCTTAGTATATTTTTGGTTGAGCATTGGAAAAACATCATCCGCTATCCAACATCCTAAGCTTCTATCCTAATTTGAGCTTGTGTCACCTTGAAACTTTGGTCGTCTCCATCTAGATCCCATCTCATCCTTGGTGAACTACGTTTTCCCTGTACTTTCACATAGGTAAGGCCGATCATTTGATCCACCCCTAGGGATTTGTTACCTATCATCTCTTGTCACTTGTCTTCATCCTTGGCGAACTAAATTGCCCCTGCGATTTCACGTAGGCAAGGCCGATCATTTGATCTACCCCCAAGGCTTATTTTTGTTTTTTTTTCCATTTTCCCATCCTCAGTGAACTACGTTGCCCCTGTACTTTCATGTAGGCAAGGCCAATCATTTGATCCAACACTGAGGCTTTGTTTTTGTCTATCATCTTTTTTTTGTCCCTCCCTGTCGAAATATGTTGCCCCTACGCTTGCACGTAGGCAACACCGATCATTTGATCCACCCCTAGGGTATTCTTTCATTCATCATCCATCACCATTGTCCTCTTTTCAATCTTATTCATCATTGGTCTTTCATCCTTTTCAAACTATGATGCCCCTCCACTTGCACGTAGGCAAGGTTGATCATTTTATTCGCCCTAGGGCTTTTCTTTGTTTTTCTTTTGTGGTTAGTCAATCTGATCATCATCCTCCATCATTTGTCTTCATCATCCTATTTTTGCTTTTATAATAGTCATTTCCTAAACTACAAGGGCTCTGCGCTTTCACGTAGGCAAGGTTGATCTTTGATCAACCCCCAAGCCCCTAGGTCTGTAGGGTAGGCTAGTCTTGTTGTCAAGGTATGTCCTTATCTTGCTGGTACTTCACAAATGGAATCCATTTGTGTCATGATATTTAATCAGTTTTTGAATATCCTACATCATTGTCAATCTTTTAGTTTAGCATCCATCTTTGGTCTCAACAGGATGTATCCTTCCTAACAGACCGCATCAACCCCATACATCATCTCTATCCTATGGCAAAGGATGTTTTGAAATCAATTGCAATCTTTTGATGCTTTTGGTTTTTGTTTATCATTTGAGCTCCCTATCATCACTCATCAAGGCCGCCATAATCTCTCATATTATGGTGTGTTTTGACTAGTTTACATAGAGGCATATCATGCTTTTTCTTCTATTTTATGTTCTCTTGGTTGTCCCACGTAGTACCCACCAAGACCCCCGAGGTCTTGCGTTACGTTGGGACATCCTTCTGCATTTATGGTTATCCCAATACTTGGCCTGACCAAAGTCATCGTGACTTTGGGGTATTGGGATAGCCTTCTTCTTTGCTGTGTTTTTTTATGCATTCAACACTAATCTACCCTGGTCCATATACCATGGTAGATGGTGTCTTATTCTAAAGAAAAAATCAGTATTCTGAAGATGGCAACTTGCATGAGGATTGCATCTCATTTTCTCCTCCATCACATTCATATCTCCTTTCTTTTCCCATGACTTAGGACTTTGGTTGTGCAAATGGTGATTCCCTCCACTTCCCCTTTCTTCTTAGGGTCCCTCTAGTTCTTGACAGTTGTAGTGACACACCCATCACCTTCTTCGCTTTCATCATTATGCGAGCCCTTATTTACACCTAGAATCACATTGCATTCTCATTCTAGGTTCATTACATTCCATGTGCATAGTAATTTTAATTTGTATAGGTTAATTTTAACTAATTATTCTATGCCTCTTAACATTCATTAATAAATCATTTATTAGCATCATTAGGCTCATTTCCACATCCATAACATCATAAACATTAAATATCATGCATAACATCTCATATCCCATCCTACAACATAAATGTTAGACATCATGCATATCATAATAATCATCCACATGGAAATAAGCACAAATCATCCATCACATCTTGCATCATAAGTGTTAGACATCATGCATATCACATATAAATAATCATAATTCATCCATCACATCTTGCATCACATAATAATTATAATCATACATCCATCTAAGCATACACATAAATCCATATAGGCATATTCATACATCACGTCATCATAAAATCATCCATCACATAGTGTCAATAAGGGCTCTCGCATATCATATCAAAATCATAAAAAATACAATATCCATCATGACATCCATAATAATGTCCATCATATTCATCACAAAATATATCCATCATCTGTCATAAAAATTAGAGTACGAGTACATGGCTCTACTCTGATCTATGTTGTTTGGTATTGTATCCCATCCCGTGCCTGTCAATAGCTAGGATCCTTCCCCTCTAATCCTCTGAACCATGAAATGCCTGCATCCAATCTCTATGGTGACTCTAGCACTGCACCCTACATGGGGGTGTCTCTCTCATGCTACTATATCCTCGAGTATGTGTCCTTGCTGACTGGGATGGCGCTAGCATTTGTGGTGGTTTTCAAACATAGGCAAGTACCCGTTGTGCTGGATCCAACACTACCAAATAATAGGCACACATGTAGTAGCTCACCTCTCTCATATACTCCTCTCGCTCTCTAATCTATTGTTTGGATGAGTCTCACTCCACACTGTACCTGTCCCAATATCCACAAATGGACCTCCTCTCCTATGCCCAAGCCCCCCGCGCTAACCATAGCTGCTCAATTTATAATCCCATCTGTGACACCTGCTCCAAGGCTCTATCCCTCTCCTCTTGCATCGCCTGTAACTATCCCTACTGTATTTGACCCCCCTCCCCTGTCTCACCATCCTGTGTTTTTAGTCCCTACCCTGTTGATGCATCTCTCCCCCTAGCCTATACTTGTGCCACTAATGCATCTCTCTCCCCCTGTAGGACATGCACCTATAACAGTAAGGCATCCCTCTTGGTCTCCATTGCCTGTACCCAAGCCCTCATGGTCTTCTCCCTCTCTTGAATCAATCCCATATCTCCCACTATGTCCTCTACCACCTCCACCCTATCACGAAGCTCATTTCGCTCCTACATCAACTCCATCCTCTCTCAACAATCCCTCCACCTGCCTCCTAAGGTCCTCCATATCCCTCTCTGCCTTTGCCAAGGCCTATGCCGATCTCTGCTTTGTCCCTCTCCCAGACACTGCCCCCCTATTTGCAGTATCATCATAGTAGGCTCTAATATGTCCCTCTCCCATCTAGCTAACTCTCCTGCCTCATGCTCCCTTGCCACCTCTCCCTCCAAATGAGTCACCTTTTCCTGTAACTCCCTCACCACTACTCGCATCTCCTTTATCTCTGCTTTGAGCCTCTCTCCTTCCCTCCGCATCTTTGTCTCATATCGAAACACCACATCAACCACCGCCTGGTACTCCCTCTCACTCTTTGCTAGCTGGGCTTGCAACACAAGCATGTCTACATTAAGTATACTCCTCACCGCCTCTGACTCTCTCAACCTCTACTCAATGATATGTAATCTTGCCTCTATTCCTCTCAATCATGTGGCCAAAATTCTATCGCTTGTGGCATCATAGCCAATAGATGAATATCACGGACCTCTGTGTCCATCTCCTCCATTCATCCCTCATCCCATATTTTCATCGCCTCAACCTCATCTATCTCCCCTATTGCCTCGGCATCCTATCTCTAATCCTCAAGCTCAACTAATGCCCTTCGTCTCCTCCTCCTCCTGCCTACCCTTCACTGCCCTCTGACCTCATCATCCCCCTTCCCTCTCTCCTATGGCTCTACTTCTCCAGCTGTCTCTAGAACTCACCTTCATTGACCTCCGACCACATCTCCTCCCTACCCTCTCTCCTATGGCTCTACTACTTTGTCCACCTCTAGCGCTGTCCTCCGATGTCCTCCTACTCTACCTACCTCTAGCTCTCTCTCTTGATCTCCTCCTACTCTCGCTGCCCCTGACTGATCTCCTCCTACTCAGGCTGCCCTAGCCCCTCTCCTTCACTACCCTCTGACCCCACCCGTCTTTGGCTCTCTCCTCGGCATCCTCCTCCTACCTACGCTCTCTCATGCCAATCTCACCTCATCCTTCGGTCCAAAACCCAATGCCCCTACGATCGAAACCTATGGTATGATCCGTACAGGTCGGTGTTGCATAAACCATGCCACATATCTAATAGTGATCCTTGCATCTATCAACACTAGGGACCTCCCTGGGTACTCCACTAGCTCCCATACTAGCGTCACCTGGTGCTCCTGTGCAAAATCTACTGAGATCGCCTCACCCCATGGTCACTCTTGGGAAATCTATCTAAACCTATCTAGTGCACCTGGGATATCCTGTATTAGCCTATACTGCCTCATCACTTGATCTGGCCTATGTGACTCTACTATCTGCAGCTCCTTCCCAACTATGTAACAGCGAGTCATGAAGTATCCTCTATGTCTCTCCTCATCCTTCCTTTGCTTCATGAAGTGTTGTGTCATATATGGCCTCCACACTATATCCTCATCCTCCAAATCATCAAACAATCTCCTCCACCCGTCTAAATCTCCTCAGCCTTGATACTGCTAGACCCAACCGTACTCTGCAACGTACTAGTAGGCCACCGGTAATGTTGTATCCTACTAACCCACTAATATGCTCCTAGGCCCATACCTGAAGAAATGTCACTTGACACATGTTGAGCTCTCCTTGATAGTAGATCATGTGAAAATCTTTGTACAACTTTGCCAGGATGCATGGCCCCCATGTGAACTCCCCATCTCTACCCTTGACAATGTGTCAAATAACCTCCATGTAGCTAAGACTTTAGAATCTCCCACTCCTATTTGGTATGAGTAACCCATTGATCAACCCACAAAATTACAATAGAAATGGTGGTACTCTTAATCCCAAGCATCTATCCACTTCAAACGATCTCTTCTCCATCAGAAGATCCTCTCGCACAAACAACATCCACATGGTATGATCCAACACCTCTCCCTATGACCTCGTCGCAATCACCATGTGCCTTGCTATGGGTAGCATCAGTATCTGCCACACATCCTTTAGTGTCACTATCATCTCCCCTATTGGGAGATGGAATTTTGACGTTGTTGAATCCCAATGCTTGATCAGGGGTGTCAACATTGCTCGATGATCCCTGATAGATGGGTACCCTAGAAAGTGCAGAAGCCTTGCCTGGGCCAGAGCCTGATGATCTACTCCTATCATCGTCCGATGTGTCACCTCCATCACCTTGGACCTCCTCTCTTGTGTTCGCAAGATCTCAAACCACTGCATCCAACCCACACAACCTATCAGTCATCAAAACCTTGCCCCAGGCCCTTTTCTCACTAACTTATCCTAACCAAAATCTTCTTACGTTCTCCCACTTCTTTCTTTTTCTAACACTTCAACTTTTTAAATCCCCCCTCTTTATCCTCGATAGCCACCCCTCTTGGGGTGGTGTCACCTTTCCTGGGTGGTATCGCCCCTTCTAGGGCAATACTACCCTTTTTGGGTGCCCTCGCTCAGGTGTGGGGTAACGGGACCACCCCTCCCAAGCGCAGCCACTCGGGCGTGAGGCGCCACCTCCCATGTGTTGGATGCTGCTGCCACTCCCGAGTGCAGTTTCTTATGTGCCAAGTGTGACCACCCCTCCACAAGGTAGGGCCGCCCTCAACCATGGCATGGTTGCCCCTATGTGGCACCAACCCCATTCTTTTCCCTTTATCTATTTTATTTTTCTTCTACAAACTTGGTTTTTCCTACTCGTCATTCTTTGACGTTTCTCCCAACCCCCTAAGAGAAATTATTTTTTGTCTTCTACCCATTTTTCCACTCTACTCCTATCCCCAAACCCATATGTCTAACTAGCATAAACAATTAAAAATACATTAAAAACTGCTAGAAATCACAAATAGGATTTTGAGCCTAACCTAGCGTAGGATGGCGCGCTTGACATAGAAACTCGGTAGCTCGCCCCCGCAATGGATGATGTCATCATCATAATTGTCTGACATCTTCTCTCTCCTTCTCCTTCCTCTTCTCTCCTCTCTCTCAACTAACAGTTATCCAAATGAGGAATAGTAATTCTAAAATTACTATTTATACCCTCCCTCCTTTTTAAAATAGAGGATATTTTTTTCCCTCTATTTAACCTTTTTCTCCATTGATTAATCCTCCAACTTCCTAGGGCTGCCATTTGTGCCTCGTGTGTCCATTTTACTCCGTTCAAAAGCCATTCTTCATGGTTTTTTGAGCTCTTTCCAATGGTACATTATGTTTCTTCATAGAAACAAGCTGCCTAAGGCCCCTTTTTCTTCCCCTACCACCCTCTAGAGGGGGCATACCCTACCAAATCCATCCATACCTCCTCATTTGTCATTTCTCCCACATAATTGGGGCATCTCATTTCACTCCCCTCCATTTTGAGTAGCTCACGTGGCTTCTCCTACATTGGGGCATCTTTTTCTAGTCGCTTCCTCTAAAGAGTCATCTGCATTCGTTTTTCTTCGAAACACTATTATTCTAACAATATTTTGAAGAGGGGAAAAATGTAGACACTTAAATTTGACCACTTTCATATGGTCATAATCCTATCATTTATTCGTCTAATCCATCTATATTAATTAAATGACACATTTAATTAATTTTATCCCTTTCCCTAAGGTTCCCAAAAGTATTTACTTAAATACTTTATCCTTTACCATTTCCTCTCTAAATTAAATAAATAAATCAATTTATTTAATTTATTCAATTATCCTTTTCAATTTTTAATTCATTCTCTCTCTCTCACTGTCCCATCCTCCATAACCCTTTCACTAATCTGGGTTAATTTAATTAATCCTTCATTAATATGTGCATATCTTTAATTAGGATTAATGTCACATCCTCCATATTTAGCCACTTGTCTCTAATCATCATTAATTTGCTTAATCATGTGTTTGCACAATCCTAATCCTAATCACTTACATTTTCTAGCATGTCCTTAAGTCAACCTTTCTTGGTACTTCCCTTTTTTGGGTTGATCTCTTCCCCATGTAAATTAAAAATTCACACTTATTCCCTTGATGTATTTGTCTTCCCCATGACCTCTCAAAGGTCACATCAAGTATATGGACAAAGACCTCATTTTCGAAGACCTTGTCTTATCCATGGGTCTCTCCCAAGATTGTGAATTTTAAATTCACTTTTATTCCTCCAATGCCTTCTCCAATCCCCATGGTGACAAGGGTGGACATTCTAAAAGTGTTCACTTGTCACTTTCAGCCCCACTTGGGGACAAGGAATCCATTTTTAGGGAAATCCTCTTCAATCCCAAGGTACTTGCAAGTACCTTGGGACCACATGAAATTTTCCAAATCACTTGTACCCTTTCCATCTCACCATTTCCTTTGAACACCTCATCCTCCACATGGCGAGATCTGAGGGCTTGTGAGTCCTCAACTCACCAAATACCTTCATCTTGGCCATGGTGGCTCTATCTTGATCCTTCAATCTTCTAGATAATTCAATTTATTCTATAAATATTTTCCCTTTTCATTCATTAAGGGAATTTTATAACCTTATGAATTTTATGCATTCATTATCACACTTATGCTCTCAAGCCATTCAAACATTCTAAGACATTTATTGCAGCATTTAGCACTTTCATTTGCATTCTAGTAGCCATCATTGCACTCACCCACCACGATTAATCCTTCAACCACCATCATTGCAAGCTTACTATCCAAGGAGCACACATCAAATCACTATTAAGGGCCAACCAAGGATCAACACGAATAGAAGGTATAATCACTTTATTTTTAACTTTCTTTTGTTTGTTTTCAACGCACCCTAATCTTGAGGTGTTGTTGTGTCTCTTTTATCATTACATTTACTTAGTATTTTTAATTTTTAGAGTTAATATTTTCATTGCATATACTATATAATCAGACTAGTCATTGGTTGATGACTTTATCCTAATATTAGGATATATTGAGGTTGAGGCTTGCCTATGTCATTAAGTGACTCACTTGAGCTTATGAGATACTATATGATTAGAGACATAGGTGGGATTACGTATAGAGTTAAAGTTGCTACTTGATTAGTTGCTTTATACTCTTGTTATGAAGTCATGATGATCACAAGATTCTACTAGATTGAATGATCCTTTTTACTAAGGAGATTACACTCTTGAATAAAATAATCTATTGATGTGATTATTCTTTGATTGAGGTCATTAATTGATGTGGCTATACTCTTCATGAGAACCACTTATTTATGTGATATATGTAAGAGACGAGGACCAGCCACGTCAACACCTCAAGTCATGGAAGGCCGAGAGCAGAGGGTTTCCCAAAATTACCTCACTCTAAAGGAACGGTGCGAAATAGGGGGAAAGAATGATAAGGACTATAAGGTCCTTCAACCACCCTATAGACCCAAATTTCAGATTGGGGCTAGGCGATCTGATCTTTGGATTCAGTACTACACCTCAGGTAGCTCTCTCCTTAAGGATGAAAGCATGGTTCTGGGATGATATCATGGTGTGTCGGCATCTCACAGGTGCGCTAGTGTCTGTATGGTTAGAGGATCAAAAATTATAGTATGAACCATCAAAAAACAAATCGATGGCCTAGCGAGTGACTTCTAAATGAATAAAATATAAATATAAAGTATGAGAGGTACAAGCATAAGTGATAGAATGAATAAAGGAGAGCTAGGGTGACAAAGAAGATCTCACAAAGGTGCCAGTTTGTCAACTAGCTCCAACTGCACGTTCACCTGAACAAAAGAAAGAGGAGAAAGTGTTGGGGCTATATAGGGGCCTGCCTCAGTTAGACCCCTACTCACTACAATAAATCAATGTGATTTTCTCCATTTTTTGCTTTGTTTTTTCACCCAATGTTTTAATGTATTTTTTGCTAATTTTTTGAAAACATCAATGCTATTTTTTGGGATGGTACTATTTTTGTCATTTATTTGCATCGATCAAGACTAGTCGGTGCTAAATCAGGTGCTAATTTACACCGGAATTATCAATGCCTTTAGTGTTGATATTGACTTCAAGTGTGGCATCGCCGTTAGTGCCGCCTTTGGCTCTAAGTTTAGCTTCAATTTTAGTGCCACTTTTAGTTCCCGACTTTAGCTTCGAGTTTAGCTTCGGGTTTAGCATTGGTTTAGACACCCCTATGTCGAAGAGAATTATTTATATATCTCATCTATGATGTAAAATAGTTAAATTTCAACAATATACAGGAATATTGAGGAGAGAATCACTTACGTCACATCGAAAAAGTATATCTACAATTGCTTGGTGAAACACAACTCTTGGATACAACGAAGTAATGTCGATGAGACATTGAGATATCGGTAAGACAAATAAGATTGTCTCATTGACACTCTTCAAGTAATGATCAAAAGCATACACCGCTAGGTCATCAGGAGGGTGAGTAACATATGCGATAGAGTGGTATACACCACAACCCTGCAACAAGAAGCCTTGAGGAAGGTGGTAGTGCGGTAAAAAACTAAAGATAAGGGAAAAACACCATCATACCGCAACGATAATCACGAGTCTCCCTGACATGGCAGAGTTACACCGATATATAAAGAAATATTGCTGAAGGAAAATATTAATTAGACAATGGCATATCAGCAAGAGATATTAACTTGTCTCATCAACACCAACAACCAACATCAGAGGAACATAAGATCTAATGTTGATGAGACATTGAGATATAGGTAAGACAAAGAATATTGTCTCATTGACACTCTTCAAGTAATGATCAAAAGCATACACAACTATACCACTAGGAAGGTGAGGAACATATGCGGTAGGGTGGTATACACCACAACCCCGCAATAAGAATCCTTGATCAAGGCGATAGTGTGGTAAATGACAGAAGGGAAGGGAAAAACACCGCCATAT
This sequence comes from Sequoiadendron giganteum, assembly GCA_007115665.2. Lineage (NCBI taxonomy): Eukaryota > Viridiplantae > Streptophyta > Pinopsida > Cupressales > Cupressaceae > Sequoiadendron > Sequoiadendron giganteum. The sequence goes on from CM021100.1 coordinate 426,729,454, forward strand.
CATAGAGGGTATAATAAGAGATGGCGGTAGTGCGATAATCGTGGCATAAAATCACGTTAGTCACAATACATTTGAATAAATCATTTAAGGAAATGAAGAATATAGCCCGCCAAAATACTCTAAAACTCTAATAAATATACTCTAAAAATTTCTTCAAAATCTTATTTTCAAGCATAGCCCGCCAGAATGGAGTTTTCATTTTAATAAACATACAATAAAACCTTTGTTGAAACCTTTTTTTTAGGTGTAGCCTACCAAAATGGAGAAGTGTTCTAGTAAAGAATGACAGAGAATGGTAAGGAGATGTGTGTGATAGGAGGCATAGGATTCATTGTTGTTGATATTGCAACTTTGATCAACAAGGGTTACAACGTTCATGCTATTGTTTGTAATCCAGGTATTTAATTGACATATGTTTGCATAATCTCAAATTCCTTCGGATTCTTTTGAAGTATCAATGTATCCTATATAGGGTTTAGAATGACTTCTTTTAATTTTAAAAAATAAATCAGATGCTTTTGAAGTATCGATGTGTCCTATATAGGGTTTCGAATAATTTATTTTAATTTTATTTTTTTAAATGATGTATTTTCCTGTGATTAGATAATGTGGAGATCTCCTAAATCTTCCCTAGCACACTTCCCTCTTTCACACTGTGTTCATTACTCCAGCTGCTAGGGTTTTGCATTTGACATCTTTAATATCTTCATGATAGTGGCTTTTAAATAGATCTCAGTCTCTTCTTTAATCTTTATCATGGTAACCCTTGAGTTCCATAGTCCACCTTCAATCTCTTCTAAGAATTTATTCTTAAGCTAGACTACATAGTATGCATATAAAGAAATTCCTACATACCTCTCATTCTTCCAAACCACCACTCACTACCTTGCTTAAAATGTTGCCTCCATAAGCACAATAGCATGTTTTAAAATCATGGTTGCCAGTGATTGACCATTAAGGTCACTACTTTCATCAAGATACAATGATATTTTTGTCTTCAAACTTAAGGCATTATGCAGGATAACATTATGAATTGTTTGTTGTGTACAATTTTATTTTCTTGAACATTTATTGCTTTGCTAACTACCTTTAAGACTGGATATTGCACCATCAGTTGCAATCTCAAACAACTCACTCACTGTCACTTGAAGATTCCTTTCATGAGAATTCTTGTATAAAATCAAACTATGCCCTATAGACTGCCTACTTGCTTACTAATATAAGGGACTCATTGTTTCATGGTATTTTGAGTTTTATTTAGAGGGGTTAATATGTGGCATTTTTATGTGTGAGAAGAATAGATTGTGATGCAACATTCGGGTATGGACGGTTTAGGAAAATTTGGATTGCTATCAGTGTCATAACCAAGTTGGATTGTACCTTGATCTGGTGTGAAACACTTCCGGGTGTTTTCGCTTTGAAGCAAAACTTGTGTGTAGGAATTTCTAAATATCCGATAGAGGAAGCTCCTAAATTCTAAAGATAAAATCATAAATTTTCTTATCTAGTTTTTGATCCAACCTTACATCTTTAATATCCGATAGAGAAATTTTGTACATTCTAAAAATAATATCATAAATTTTATTGGTCCAATTTCAGGTCATGAAGCTCCAACAGAGAAAGCTCCTACATTCTAAAGATAAAATCATAAATCTGTTTGGTCCAATTTGAGGTCCAATTGTAAGGATTTGTCTTTTTACTTATACTTTCTTACATTTGTCTTGATACAAATTGTTACTTTAGAATTATGGTATTTCTTTTCTTCTGATGTTTTCAACCCTCATTTTAGGGAAGAGCTCTGAAGATGGTTCCTTCAAATGGAGACTACACTTTTCCACTATAGGTTCCATCTAGAAACACCAGAAGCTTAGATACTGTCATACTCAGGTACAACAGAGTTTGAGGTTACCTTGTTCTCCTTGATACAAAATGTTGTCCTTCAATCCCTCTTAAGAAACATTCACTATTATGGACTTCATCAATGTACCTTTCATGCATTTGATTTAATTTGTTATGTGGAAACATGATGTCTTTGTCTTTGCAAGTGATGATGATTGTGTAAGCTTTTAATCTACATGACTGCCCCTCATGTTCAATTATTATGATTGTTATGATGCTTGGGGTTAATTACTTTTAACCAGACAGTTAATGAAAACTATCTTAGAATCCTTGATGATCAATTTTGTCAGAATCATGGCTATGTTGATAGTGGAATGTTCTTATTAATAAGGATAAGTATTTATCACTAAGGAGATTACCTCTTACCAAAATACTCCACTATCCTTGTAAAGATTGATATTTTATGCTTCATGGATGGTTTACTTGTTATTATCCTTCTCAAATGAAACAATAGGGCAGCAGGTTGGGCTCAGCCCTTGTGGGATCCACATTTCACCCTACATGTTGTAACCAGATAAACAAAACAATGACCTAATTTTATCTATACCTGTACAATGAGAAAACATGTTAGATAAAACCAAGCATATGACAGATATGTTTTATAACTTTCTTGTTTTCCTAGACATCTATGGTATGCAAGTTATTTGAATGCACATGATGATCAAATTATATGTTTATAGATGTATGCACATATTTTGACTTGTTATCCTTCATTTCTCTAACAACACTCTTCTCACTCAAATGCGGGGAACCTAGGAGCAACAAGGAAGACATCAAATTGGAGGCTTAGACAAGCGGGAAGACTGAAGATGATGTAGAACAAAACAACCGAGATTTGTCATTTCTCTTTATGTGAATTTTTCTCTTTTGTATCTATAAATGTATAGTTTTTTTATTATATGCATGTAAATAGTCAGTTCCACGGCTTGTGTGGAACAACATAAATTTACATTATCAATAAAGACTACATTTTTGAAAGGATTGTGCAATCTTTCCTATATTATATGAATTTGCATAAGTGCAATCTAGTAATGTAATCTTTTGATTTTGTAAATGCACATGAATGTAATGTAGCAAAAATAAAAATGTACCTTACTCTTCATTTGAAAATCACAAAAGCTCTACCTGATTGAGCTATTAGCTTTTGTGTCTTCACAAACATATGTTGATAAAAAATGAATGGAAGAAGCATCCAAGTAATCATATATTTTTTTGCCAACAATTCATACCCAAGATTGAAAAAATTAAGGATATTGCAATAGGTAATTTGTATCGGCACAAATAATATTACTGAAGCATTTCAAATTTTAGGCCATAAGAATCATCCTTTTTTAAACATGGATTGTGTTGTAGCCAAAACTCCATGCTAATTATTTTTGCATACTTGGACCATTTTCACTCATCTCTTACATCCACCATATGCATAGAATTCTTGTCATAATAACTTAAATTTAATAAAATCCCTCACATGAGCTTCCAAATAAAACCCTTGATCATAGCATCAAAGTGTATTCCTCCTTTGAAATACTCCTATGATTGCTCATAGCATATCACCAAGACAACACCATATCGATGAGAGTCCCTCAAAGTCTCCCTGACATTAGCACAAAGCACAGATCATAAATGTAGATGAGATGCCCCTATGTCGAAGATACTTATTTATATGTCTCATCGATGATGTAAAATAGTGAAATATCAACAAGATACAGGCATATCAAGGAGAGAATCACTTATGTCACATCAACAAGGTATATCTACAAGTTCTTGGTGAAAGACAACTCTTGGATATAACAAAGTAATTTCCAATGAGACAGTGGCATATCGGCAAGAGACATTAACTTGTCTCATCGACACCGGAAACCAACATCGAAGGAACATAAGATCTAATGTCAAAGAGACATTGAGATATCGGTAAGACAAATAAGATTGTCTCATCGACACTCTTCAAGTAATGATCAAAAGCATACACCACTTTACCATCGTGAAGGTGAGCAACATATGTGGTAGACTGGTGTACACCACAACCCCACAACAAGAAGTGTTGAGAAAGGCGATAGTGCGGTAAACAACGGAAGGGAAGGGAAAAACACTGCCATACTGGCATATCGAAGAAACAATGGGTATTTCAATTAATAGTTGAGCTTCGACAGTTATGAAATGATGATTAGTCTGATTGATGTGAGTATTCAAAAATATCGATGAAACTACTGCTATTAATGAAGAACTTGATCATATAGGTGGCGCGATGAAGTGTCTTGAAATTTGATAAATATGGCCTCAAAGAAGTTGAAATCACATTTGAATTGTAATTGAAGGATTTGGAGAACCAACTTGGATGGCGGTAGGCAGCTGGAAATTTGTAGTATTTATCCAAGTAAGTCGTCTAGATTTAGCTCAAAGTATTTTATTAGTAAGTAGATGAAAGCATTGCATGAGTAGGGTTAAGATGGAAAAAAACCAAAGCAAACAGAAAGAAAAAACACAAAAAACTGAAGCTAGGCAATTGAATCAAGACTTAATCGATCAATGTCCTAGGTCTGGGCCAAAATCAAGAAGAATAACATAGCTTAGCCCATCGTGTGTGACATTAGAAGATAAATAGAAAAATTTGGGAAATGTATGGACTCCATGTAGGGGTTATGACCTCTTTATTTATCATTATAGAAAGAAATTTTGGCATAGCCCAATGTCAAACCCATGGAATTTGAATTTGGGTAAAAAAATGTACCCAACATCTTTGTGAATGTAGAGTTAATCAAGGTGTTGGAAAATAATTACAATCAAAAGATGAGAGATCCATTTGTCTGATGGGTCACAGTTCATGGTCATAAAGCAAGATTATATTTCCATGATTTTTTAGCTAGGCACTTCCCTGAAATTTTTTTATGAATCAGAGACTTTTTGGAGGAATACTGCACCATGGAAACAAGTTACAAGAGGTGGAAATTGCCTCTACATAGGGTTAAATGTGTGGATAACCAAACTATGAGGTTCTCTAGTGAAGATAAGCCTTGATTCTCTATGGCTTTGTTTGAAGATTACTTTCAATACACTTATTACTCAGTTGGTCAAGTACTGGGAATTGATGTTCTTGAGAACATGCAAATTGGTCCCATAGTCTTAGCCACATACATCTAGAGCCATAATGCCCGACCCTATGATTATGTAGAGTATTTATCAGAGGCCATCAATAATTCCCTCAATATCTTCAAGAATGACAGTGAAGCCATTAATTTCAAGCATTATTCTCTTTTCATGCACATGATATTATATGAAGGGTAGGTGATGGGGATGTGGGGTGAGGAATTAAGAATAAAAGACTTAGATAATGATGGAAATTCAAGGCCTATACAAATATGGACCTCTGTGTGGGACAACAAGTGTGGGAGGTCCCACTACCTATATTTTGTGAAAACACTATACAATATTTTAGGCCACAAATGTGACTACAACCTCTCCCCAGAGATATTAATATTTCTCTGACCATAAGATATGGGTCATGAAGCAAGGATAAATCACAATTGAGGGGATTGGTACATCTTTGGGGATTGTACTATTATCAGGGTTTATGGATTTGAATTTGCACCTTATTTGTTGCCTAAGACTGTGCCAGACAAAATTGCTTATTTAGAGATCATAAGGCAGTTGTTATTTTAAGCTTTCATGCATTTAAAGAGCTATAGGAGGTAGAATTTCATGCCTTCCACTTTATGCTTTGGTGATTTCACTATAATATATGATTCAGGCTATGACTTGGTTAGTGGTAAACTAGATTATTATGGCTTGTTGGTTGGCAACAAAAGGGAAAATTTTGATCCTAAATACTTCATTTGCGATGCCAAAAAAATTCAGAAATTGAAAGGGTATGAGCATAGTTTCCTTTTAGAAGATGTCATCAAAAATTGTGAAGAAGAAAAAAACATGATGAGAATGAATTCCTATAGTAGGATTATGATGCTTGAGGCTTGGAAGGTGAGTAATAACCCAGGCTATGTAGGGGCTTTCCCTGAGGTACAAGACCCCACATAAATAATTGAACAATTAATCCTCCATGAAGAAGAATTGATAAGAGATGTGCCACTTGTGGCATTTGAAAGAGGAAGGTGCATTGGTCCTAGGAGGCAATTAGAAAAAATCACACCACTGGATCACTTATCACCTCAGCCTACTCCTGAAGTGAGCTTTTCAGTTGGTTCCCCATCCATGAAAGAAGATAACACTAAGGAGGAAGAAGAAGTCTCACATTTTAATTCTCTTTTTATACCCCAATATGAGATGCCATTGGAAAGAAGTGTGATCACCTTTGAAGCCTCTGATGAGCTATCAGATGATGTGAGGCATCGTGCAAGTCAGGAATTTGTTGCAGATGATACTTTTGTGCAGACCCCTGAATTTAAGTCCTTTATATATGAGTATAAATGAAGACTAATAAGAGAAAGGTTAAAGGAAATTGACCTTGAGAAAGAGGCTTATGCTTTGAAAGAGTTGCAAGATGAATTTGATAGGGAAATTAGAAACATGACTGCTGAGAGAGGAAGAGAATTATTGTAATAAGTTGGAGTTCTACTCCTTCCTGTGTGGGATATTAGTTCAGCCATTGTGTTTGACACCTTTTTGAAGAGAAATGATAAAACTTTACAAATAATGGATGAAGCAGGTGATAGGGTCTATACAGGGTCAAGGTACAATCCTGATAATACCACTTTTCAAATTCAGGCTCTTTACCCCCTAGGCAAGAAGCCTTCTCTCATTTACCATGATCAGATTTTTGGACATCTCTTGGTGCAAAGAGTAGGGGAGACAGATCCCTTGGAGAGTGTTGACTTGAATTTGAATGTAGCCAAATTCACCAAAGCCTAGATCGAAAATCTAGTAAGACATAACCAATGGCTGATAGAGGAAAATGACAAGTTGAAACAAGAATTAACCAACTACAAAGATAGGTTGTTTGCTTCTCCAAGGATTTACTCTCCTTTAATCGAACATAAAAGAAAAGAGTTAGAGGCCATGTCTAAGACTACTCAATGGAAGCATAAATTTGAAAAGGCTCAAAAGGAACAGGAAGAACTAAAAATAAAATTGAAGGCTACTACTTTTGAAGTAGCATCAAGGATAATTTGTATGAAATTCAAAGATATGTGCCAACATGCAGATGGTGTCTGGCGTGCTCACTGTGGAACATACAAGGCCCTCATGGAGCATGGAAGACTACTTGATAGGATGAAGGAAATGGAATCCCATACCAAGGAAAAAGATGGAGATAATAATGCTTTTCTCCAAGAATGTCAGAGCCTCATGAATACACATGAAAACTTCTAGAATATCTTAACATAGGAATTGAGTGACTTCAACCAACCACTATGTATGGCCATGCCAAATTTCTTTGAAGAAACATGTTTGAAGGATTAGGAAACTTGGAAAAATGAGATATCAAAATATTTGCTAGGCATCCTTGATGACATCAATGATGAGGATGAGGTACTCAAGAAAATGCATAAGCAACTCGGGAGGATTGTTGGATTGGAGAATGTAATAACAGATACTCTACAAAATGCAAACACTTATGCCCAAGAGAAATACATTGTTCACATGTCAAAGGTTAAATTGTTCCTTGCACGTGTTGTATGAGGAGGTAGTTAGAGTTTGGATGTGTGGGTGCATTAACATGGTGCTTGAGCCTTGAATAGATCTTATGTGGTCATGGTTGCTTGTTGATGATTAACGGACTGTGGTGCATCCAACAATAAACTCTTTTTAAGTTTCTATGTTATGTTAATTATTCTTTAGTTAAGAAACGATGTAACTTTTGTGAACGAACCTGAAGCTTGTTGCTTCCCGTACAAATAGGGAAACCAAGGTCTAATTTTGATTATAATATCATCATCATTTTAATCCATTAGAATAGATACTAGACCATCTCATCCACTTATTCATATCAAAATAAATCACATTATGTATGTTTATATTTTGAGCAATATAATGGAGCAGATACATTATAACTCGTAATCCATTTTTAGTGTTCAATTGTTGTGTCAATTTTCATGCTTATTTATTGCTTTGTTGTCTCCAAAGTGGTCTTTTCAAGTTATTTAAATCTGCAATATTTATCAAGGCACATTTTTTTTTATTGTGTGGATTCTTTGATTGGTTTCTAGTTAGGTGTGAATTAAAGTCCTTTCAAATAATTTAATTTAACTAGTTTTTATTAAGGATTAAATACCTCTTAGAGATTGGCACCCTCTTATGGTCTAAAAACCTACATTTTGGAGACCCAACAGATTGCAAATAACTTTGAAAATTTTAGAAGTCTATGAAACAGTGTATATATTCTATGAAACAATGTATATATTCTTGTACTTGTAAATATTCTTGTATATATTCTTGTACTTGTATATTCTATGAAACATTCCTTATTCTCTATGAAACTGTGTATATATTCTTGTACTTGTAAATATTATTTTACTGTTATGTCTATTAAAGAAAACAGAGTTTGAATAAAAAATGCTTCACCCTTTTTTGTAAGTGAGTATGTGAATTATTGTTTAAGGAAAAATCTTACAGTGTTTACATTTTCAGTTTAGTAGTTTCAAATCTTCATTTTCTATGTATATAAAATTGTATGTTCTCTTTATCTCTAATGACATAAAACAATAATGTCATCAGAATCAGGGTTTTCAATTTCAGCAACATCATTGTCCACACTTTTCATATCCTATTCACTTTTAAGTACAATTATCAAAAATTTATTATTGCTTCTTGCCCTAGCTAATCTTGATTCCTTTTAGCACAACACAGTAGGTTGCATGTTAAATTTCAAACATTTTCTTTGCATTTTTTGTATATATTATTTTCTCAGTGCATCATTATGTAACAAAAATTTCACTTCTGAGATATACAGTAAAAATAAATGAAAACACATGTTTTATTTGTCAAGGGAAATGTATGGTGAATACCCTATGTCTTTCAGATAAGTGTGCAAGCGAAATAAGACATAACTAACTGATTCTGATTTTCTAATGTACAATTATTTTTTATGTGCTTTTTACTTTTTGCATGTGGATTACCCTTAGAAAGAGACTAATTATCTTTTCTTAAATGAAGCCTTTATATTTCCTATCTATGAAAGGAATTTACTGCTTGACGACAGTTTCGTGAACTTCATACAAATTAAGATTGGTGTAAAAGGAAATCCCTGCAAATGTTGTTTGGTCTAGAATTATAATGGAAAATAAAAAAACTTGCTGAGAGAATAAAACAGGTTTTCAATTGTCCAAGTACAACATAATATTACTGAAGCATTTCAAATTTTAGGCCATAAGAATCATCCTTCTTTAAACATGGATTGCAAATAATTCTAAAAATTTAGAATTCTTGGTCATTAACATTATTGTCTACTACAATGTCATCCAGTGTATCATTGTCAATGTTCATATGTTCTTTCAAGTATTTAGTATTATCATCATCCTCATCTTTACCTGCATCATCTTCATCATCATTGAAATTTGACTGTAGACCATCTATATTGTTACCAAATGTATTTGGAAAATCATTTTCTATATCATCCATATTGTTGTCTTTCATAACATCATCTAACTTTGGATTGTTGTCTTCTTGTGCCTGAATATAACCATCTTCAACATCATCATGGATGTCAATTTCTTCGATTTTCTCTAATCCCTCTCTCTCATTTTGTTGGCCAACATTGTTTTGCTCAATATCCACTAATGCATCATCAAATACATGCCTTAATATTGGATCATAATGTATGAGAAATATCCATTTCGGGTCCAAAATATCTTCATAGAAAAATGTCTGCACATGAATGACATACATATATTAGAAGTATGTTATAAAACATTTATTGATTAATAAACACATCTATATATTCGTAATAAGCTATGAATTAATAGATTAATGATCACTACCACTTCTTGTTTGAGTTAAATCAATACATACTCACAATGAATTGGTAGAACATAAGGCTCCTTATCCTCCGGTAGGAATGATGAGGAATCTATAGAAAATAATCCACTATGGGTATCATGTCTTTGTATCCTCTCAAATTCTTCATACCATCTACACTTAAAAATACAACATTTAAAAGAGCAGTAATCCAACTCAATAATTTCTTGTATTTTCCCAACATATTGTAGATTCCCTTCAATTATATTCTTATCGTTTGAGCTTGATCGACTGGATTTCTATAAGTCAACCATCATGCCACAACCGAAGGATCGTCTCTTTACGTCTACACTTTCTACATGATAATGTTGACCATATGCCCACATTGCTGGATATTTCGTCACCTGTGAAAGACCATTTATTTAATTGAAAACACATATAATGATGAATATTGAAATAGTTAATACTATCAAAACTGCAAGGAAACAACATTTTGTAAAATTCCAACTATACCTTTCTTTCACATCCTCTAGACATGTTGATTTCATCTTCTATTATGTTTGAATTTGTACCTATATCTTCTATTTTATTTTGAATTTGTTTAGTAACCCATTCTAGTGTGCAATCTTTGCCCCATTCCCCATGCAGATGAGTGGGAAGTGGAGTATTCCTTAGGTTTGATCTCTTAAATTGGCTCCTTGATTCTAACACTTCTCTCTTTTTATCATACAGATCAATCCATTTGTTCATAAAGTCCATGTGGTACATAATGAACTTGTCGAGTATAGAAATTTTGTCTACACCTGTTACATGTCAACATGTTTATTTCAAACTCCAAATGTCATGCTGTTAATTTGATAAAAAAATTATAGAATAAACTAATGATTGCAAGAAAAAAAATGACACTGATCGTGAATTTACTTACTAATTTCTATTTCAACACCATTAGACTATGGTTTCTCTCCATCAATAATATTTGATGCTTGTTCTTCATCCTAGACATGTGGGCCATCTTCAAAATCCTTACCAAGGAATTCACACAAGAAGAAAAATTCTTAATTCAATACATACCCTTCAGCCATGTAACCCTCTAGATGTGCCTTTTCTCGGACATATTTTTTAAGAGTTTTCATATACCTCTCAAAGAAAAACATCCACCTCATTGATATGATACCTGCCAATTCAATGTCATCGACTATGTGTATAATTAAATGGACTTTTAGGTCCATGAAACTTGTAGGGAGATCCTTCTCAAATACACATACAATTTCTGCAATTTTCTTCTTCCACTTTGGCACTTCAAATTCATGGATCTCCTTGGAAGTCACCCACCTAATATAAGAATAGTAAATTAGTATGAAACTCTAGTCATAAATTAAAATGCAATATAATATCTCTATGTCTCTCACACATGAACATTTCATATTGTAGACATCCAAATTTGATCACTTCCACATGATCAAAATTGTCTACTCTATTCATTTATTTCATTAATAATAATTAAATAATTTATTTAGTCATTATTTCATTTTCTACCTAAGGTTCGTAAAGTATGTAATTAAATAAATTAAATACTTTACTTTATCCCTTTTCTTCTCTAAATTAAATAAATATGACAAAATTATTTAATTTAGTCTTTTAACCCATTTGGATTAAAATCAATTTTTAATTCCCCTTTTTTCTCTCTCCTTGTCACATTCTCCATAACCCTCTTTTAATCTAGGTTAAATTAATTAATCTGTGATTAAGATGTGCGTCACTTAATCTTGATTAAGTGTCAATCCTCCATAATCTCCCACTTGCCTCTAATCTCTCATTAATTATCTTAATCATGTGTTTGCACAACCTTAATCATAATCATTAGCCACATTTAGCTTACCTTTTTTGGTCAACCTTTCCACTTACCATTTTTGGCCTGGACTCTCTTTCCCATGTGAATTTTTAATTCACATTTATTTTCCCAAAGCTTCTCTCTTCCCCATGTGAATTTTTAATTCACTTTTGTCTTTCCAAGGTCTTCCCCATCCCCCATGCAAGATTCTAGAAGACTTGACTTGTCACTTTACATGTGCCAAGGACTTCTAGAACCTTGGACTTGTCACATCACCCACATGTGACAAATCTCCAACTTTTTGGAAGCCTTCTTTTACCCAATAAACTCTCTAATGAATGTAAATTTTTAATTTGCATTTATTCTTCTAACCACTTCCCCTTTTCCCATGGAGATTTTTGAGGAATTATAAAATCTCTCAAATGTCTTTTTCATCTTCATTTAGGGACAAGAAGTTCCTTTTTGAGGAAATCTTCTCATCCCCCAAGGTACCTCAAAGGTACTTGTCCTTCATCCACCTCATGTACTTCTCTTCCACCTCATTTCCACCTCATTTCACCCTAAGACATCTCACATTCCACATGTCAAGATGTGAGGGCTTGTGAGTCCTCAACTCACCATAGCCCTTCATCTTGATCTTGTTGGACCAATCTCAACTATTGAATTCTCTAGAAAAATCCAATTATCCTATAAATACCCCCTCATTTCTCTCATTTTGAGATCAAGTCTTTTGCTACCAAACTCTTGTCAATTGGCCATTTGAACTCTCATCTCATAATCATCACATCCTCATCCACTTTGCATATCATTTTGCATATTCAACATAGCTTGTCATCCAAGGAGCACACAACTCTTCAAGATCAAGGGCCAACCAAGGAAAGAGTAGCATAGAAGGTATAACAAACAACAATCAATTTGTTTATCTTGCTTTTATATTATCTATTTCTTAGGCTATTCATTGAGGTGCACTTTTATCTTGTTATTTCCTCTTGTTGCATTATTAGTTTTTATCTAGCATCTCACATTATGATTTGACGTTTTAAAAGGATCAAATTTTTGGCACACCCGGTGGGACTCACAAAAGGGTTTCTTTCATTTACGTTTGTTGTTGTTAAGCTTGTTTGCAGGTTCAGGTCGCAGAGAGGCATATTTGCCCTCCCAGACACTGCAGAGGGGCAGATACTCCCTCATGATCTGACGTTTCTGATAGTTTTTACTGTAGAAGTGCAGATACACCCCCGCAATCCAACGTTTCTGACAGTTTTTACTGCAGAAGTGCAGATATGCCCCGCAATCCAACGTTTTTCCTAACTATTTTTCTGTAGAAGTGCGGATACGCCCCCGCAATCCAACGTTTTGCTAACTATTTTTTTTGCAGAAGTGCAGATACACACCCACAGTCCAACGTTTTGCTAACTATTTTTCTGTAGAAGTGCGGATACGCCCCCGCAGTCCAACGTTTTGCTAACTATTTTTTCTGCAGAAGTGTGGATACGCCCCCGCAGTCCAACATTTTGCTAACTATTTTTTTGCAGAAGTGAGGATACGCCCCCATAGTCCAACGCTTTGCTAACTATTTTTTGCAGAGGAGTAGCTTTTCCCACCTGGTTCAACATTTTTCACTGCAGAGGGGTGGATTTTCCCTAAACAGCATGTTTGGAAAGGTAAAAAAGTGTATTTTAGCTTCATTTTTGTCCCTTTCTTTTGTTGTTTTGTGTTCTAATCCTCTAACCCTATTTGTTGGTGGGTGAAGTCAGATTTCTTGCTGATATCTTAAGTGTTTTGCTGAAAATCACAAAGAAAAAAAAAAAGATAAAACAACTAACATTTGTTTGCAGGGGCCTTTGTTTTATTTTGATTTTTGAAGTCTTCCCTTACTGCTTTATCTATTTACTTATTATAAGTAGGGGAGGGTAACATTTGCTACTTGTTGTGTCTATTTTATTTGTTTTACCCTAAGGGGGCATTAGTTTGTTTTCACCTTCCTCCTTTGCACTTTGTGCGGATCCGAAGGGGGTAGTTGGAAACGATTAGTGTCTTCTTCTTAGCGGGACCTGCTTGGGTATTTCATCACCCCAAGGGATGATCCCAACCATGCGTACCGACGAGGTATATAAAGGGGGAAGAGCCAAAGTTGTATCCTAATCCAATTACGTCATAATTGGTGAAGCGTCGAAGTTAGGGTGATACCTAGATAGACGTGAAGAGTTGGTCTGAGCCTTTCAGTATCTCCCTGGGGCTCCTGACTCATGCTTGTGATGGACTGGTGTTCATGGTTGTGCCTCACGTACCGAGCATATATCGAGGACTCCCTAGAAACCTTTTTCATCCTAGAGTAAGACCTTTGTTGGCCATACCCCTTAACACTAATCATAGGATTGTGCTTGTTCAAAGTGTCTTTCTATGAAAAACCAATAAATTTTGATAAGTCAAACCTTCATTGAGTCATTTCAAGTCCTTGCCATAATCCCTCATTCCAAACCAAGTCACTGTTCCTGCAGAGGGGCAGATTTGCCCCCTTGTTTTAGCACTTTTTACTGCAAAAGTGCGGATACGCCCCCCAGTTCCAACGTTTTTGCCAATCTTTTCACTATAGAAGTGTAGATACACCCCCCTATTCTGATGTTTCTGCCAATCTTTTTACTGTAGAAGTGCAAATACGCTCCCCTATTCTGACATTTCTGCTAGTATTTTTATTGCAGAAGTGCGGATACACCCCCCTATTCTGATGTTTATGCCAGTCTTTTTACTACAGAAGTGCGGATATGCCCCCTGAATGCACAATTTCATCCATTTGACCATTCTAAACCCCCGTTTGGACTCCCAAAGTCTCCATTTGACCATTTGGTCATCCTAAACACTCATCTAACTAATCCAAACATCCATTTGACCATTCCAAACCTCCATTTAACCTTTCTAAAACATCCATTTATCACATTCTCATTGATCATTCCACCATATGGGATACCCATCTTAATGTGTGACCTAAACATTTGCACTTTCCAAAAGATCACTTCAACAACACATCTTCCATTTGCATTCATCATCATCTCTCAACATAAAATCCCTTAAACCTTGTTTTAGGAGTTATCTCCCAAATTGACCAAGGCGTTAAGTTTGATCATTATCTTACATATAAATCCTTGTCTTCAACCTAATCAATCTACTTCTATCTTGAGGCAGATTTATGTTGTAAGTCAACGTCATTGGCCCAAATCAATCCCCTTCCATCTCAAGGCTAATTCGGTGCCGTGATCATTGATTTAGCTAGCTAAAATCGATCAACCAGTGTCATAAGTCACTTAGGGTGATTTCCAAATCAGGTTTTAGGATCCCCTCCAATCAAATCAATCCTCATCCAAATCATCCAATTGATATATCATCAATTGATCCAATCAAATCAATCCAAATGCAAATCATCAAATTGATACATCATCATTTGATCCAATCAAATCAATCCTCATCCAAATCATCCAATTGATATGTCATCAATTGATACAATCAAATCAATCCAAATCCAAATCATCAAATTGATACATCATCATTTGATCCAATCAAATCAATCCTCATCCAAATCATCAAATTGATACATCATCATTTGATCTAATCAAATCAATCCTCATCCAAATCATCCAATTGATACATCATCAAGTGATCCAAATAATCCAATCCAAATCCAAATCATCAAATTGATACATCATCATTTGATCCAATCAAATCAATCCAAATCCAAATCATCAAATCGATACATCATCAATTGATCCATCAAACTAATCCTCATCCAAATCATCAAATTGACACATCATCAATTGATCCAAACAATCCAATCCAAATCTGAATCATCAAATTGATACATCGTCATTTGATCAAATCAAATCCAATCCTCATCCAAATCATCCAATTGATAGATCATCAATTGATCCAAACAATCCAATCCAATCTATCAAAATCCCATCATCCTAATCTAAGATTTTATTCAATCCCAATATGAGCTTCCATCCAATCCCCATATGAGTTTCCAATCCATCCTAGTTCTCTATCCATCATCTATTCTTTCCTTCTAATCTATATCCATCATGAATCTTTATCACCCTCTCACACAACCAATAATAGTAGTCAAGGGGAATCCTAAATCCATTGATGACGATAATGAAAATCTTGTTTATCATGAAGATTGTTATATAGATACCCTTGATGCTATCATTTCTAGCAAATCGCCTCCCAAAATCCCACTACTTCTTTGAACTATCCCACCATGCCTTCATCCACATCTAATAACAGTTCTTATGCTACCTTGACAAGGGATATCCAACATCCTCACCATCGACATATTCATCATGTCCTCCCTTTCAACCTCTATCTTATCCAACATCCATATCCTCCTCTCCTTATCATTATCAACAATCCCAATACCTCTACCTTAATCCCACATCCCAATCTTCCCATCCTAATCCAACACCCACACCTTCCTATCACAATCCCCCATCCCAATATTCTTCCTATCCTAATCCACCATATCAATCCACTCATCCTAATCTACCATCCATATCCTCCTATGCCAACTCACCATACACGTCTTCCTATGGTGGTCCACCACCTCAATCTTCCCATCCTAATCCAACATCCACACCTTTCTATCACAATCCCCCATCCCAATATCCTTACATTAATTCCACATCTTCCCATTCTAATCCTTCATCTACATCTTCCTACTATCACTCCCCATCCCAATATTCCCAATCTAATCCAACATTTGCATCCTCCTACATGACTCCCCCTTTTCCCGCATTATATCTTGATCCTCCATCTCCTCCAACCACTCCTAGTCCCCCATCTAGTCCCATCCACTCACCTAATCATAATCCTCCATCCCCTCCTAGTTCTACATCTAATCCTTATCCACACATCCACTCATATAATCCTCCATCTCCTCCTAGTCCTCCATCCAATCCCATCCACTCATCTAATCCTAATCCTCCATCTCCTCCCAATTCTACATCTAATCCCCATCCAGACATCCACTCATATAATCCTTGAATTCTTAATCCTAATCCTCCATCCAATCCCATCCCTTCATCTAATCCTAATCTTCCATCTCCTCCTAGTCCTCCATCTAATCGCATCCCCACGTCTAATCCTAATCCACCAATCCCTAATCCTAATCCTCCATCCATTCCCATCACTCTACCTAATCCTACATCCCTTCCAAATGTCTCCCAAGGACTCATGCAAGAAGAGACATTATGCCCTCCCACTCTATCATGTACTGTCACTAGTGATGAGGCCCTCCTCTATCCTAGACCTATCCCTCCCATCACCATTCCTAACATTGTCCAAATGGTTGAGCCAGTCAAACCCATCGAATCCATTAAATCCCCATCTTCTACTCCTAGATCCACCCAATCCATTGAAGACATCCAATCCCCTCCTCCTAGTCCTAATTTTCACAAACTTCAATCCCATAACCTTCATGAATCCTCCTATCTCCCCCAATTGAGTCATCCCTCCAACACTCTTTCGTCATCATACATCCCAAACAAGATGATTCATGCCAAGAGCTTGATCCAAAACATAGAAGCATATCCCCTTCTCCAAATCAAGATCCTCCCATCCCATCCACTACATCCCAAGATCATAATCCCCCATCCATCCCATCTCATGATTCCTATCCTCAACCAAGTCATGATCCTATCCTCCCATCCACCCCATCTCAAGATCACACTAGCTCATCCACTTTATCCCTTGATTCCCTTTGTATTCAAGATCCAATCACTCTATCTCATCATCCCTCATCATCCACTACCAAAAATCCAGATCCTATCATCTTCCCTAATCCCTCTCCTGATCCCTTATCACTCATTCCTCTTGATGCTGCTATCCCCTCATCTCCATCGTATGATCCTTCATCACCATCTAGTCCTACCATCCCAATGCCACTTTTGTATCACCTTGGTCATATTACACTTATCCGTAGTGGTCTTCTTATGGAAGGAAAAAAAAAGTATAGGCACCAGCTTTCCTCCTCCACCTGCTAACACACTCGCATCATGCTTCCAAAAGAATAAAAATCCTACCATAGATCACATGCTCAGAAACATGAGCTATCAAGGAAAAGGTTTAGGCCTTCATGAGCAAGGAATCTTAGAGCCCATTCAGGTCAAAGAACATCTAGGTGCGTACGGTCTTGCATATATCTCCCAAGACTCACAATCCAAAAATGTTGGTACAACCTCCATACATCCTAAGCAATCCTCTTCCAAAGGAATGAGAGGCACTTCTCGTTGCTCTACCAAATCATTTGTCGCCATCCCTCCTCCTCCATCTTATTACCGCAAAACAACCATCCATTTTCCTCCTTCATCCTCTAAGTCCATTTTGGATCCTTATGTGCCTCCATCCACCATCGCTCATCCTCCATGTACTCCATCTATTCTGGGCCCTTATATACCTCCATCCACCATAATAACTCCTACCTTCATAACTCCTAATCAGGATTAAAAAAAAGGCACATACCTACACATTCTCCATTTACACATAATCCCTATAACACTACCTCCATCACTCCACATCATCCATCTCCTCGCATCTATCCCCTTGCTACTAAAAGCACATTGGATGCCAAAGAAAAAATGTATAAATCCAAACTTCCACATGAATCTAAAGCTCCTCATGTCCCCTTCAAAAGACATGTTGAAGAAAACAAAAATCAAGTCCAAAATCCAAATCAATCCAAAAGGCCACAAAGGCCCACCAAAGAAAAAATAAAAACCATGTGGATCCCAAAGAAAAAAGGTGCCATACCTTCAAATGAAAAATCCATGATGAAATCCAAAGTTGCTATTCCCCCACAAAATAATTCACCTCCTCCATCTCCTAAATCTATTTTGGGTCCCTACATCCCAAAAATCACTATTCCAACTCCTCCATTATCGCCACCCTCTCCATCCATTCCTCCACCTATCTTTTCACATCCACCACATGTGCCAATGTTGGTCCTGAAAACCTTCCCCTATCACATATCCACTCCATCATTCCATCCATAGAATTTTCAACACCCCATCCACTATCCCCCCTATCTACCCCATCAAGTCCCTTTAATTCATCCTCTTGCATAATTCTTTGCTTCTACTAAGGTTGTACCAACATCCACTGGTCACTTTACACATGGGTTCTTATTACCTCATATGGAACTTGATGCTTGAGTCCTTCATCCATCTCCTTATCAAACATCCTCCAAATCCGCATATCCATATCCCTGTATTTATCCATCTTCATCCATATCCTAGTCCAAAAAAGAGACAAAAAAATCAAAAAATAAGAAAAATACAGAAAAAATAAAATAATAATAATAAAGAGAAAATCATTCGTCCAATGGTGAAAACTTGGAAAACAAGCACCTTGGATAAGTACCATGATGAAAACCTGGCAAACAAGCATCATGCGTAAATTCCCCATCTAGTCTCCTTCCACGATTGGGGGCAACATCCACTTACGCATTCCTTTCCTCCATCTCCTACATCTACCTATCTTTTGCATCCTATCTCATTTATCCCACTTCCTCCATCTTCCTTGAGATCTTGATAAATATAGTGGCAAACCTATATACATGCTTTGGACACCTCTTGGCATATATTCCCCTCATCCATACACTATCATATTCCATATCCACCTCTCTCTATCTTCCATTATCCATGCATCCTATCCACCTCTATCTATCTTCCATTTCCCATTTCACTCCCTTATCCACCCATCTTGCTATCCCTCTTGCCTCATCATGCATGACACATCTAGAGTGGGGGCATCTCCTTATTTGCAATTGGGTCCTTAGAGACATCGTCCATCCATTCTGCCAAGTAATCCTCTCCATCTCCCCATCCATTTATCCATCCAATCATCCCTTCCATCTACCAAATTCTTATCTTCCTATACTCTCATCCAATAGTCATTTTCATCCTTTCATCCTTATCTACCTCTTCCTCTATCCTCTTATCCTAGCCTTGCATCTTTCTAATATCCTCTCAATCTTCATCACTCCTCTATCCATCATCTATCCACCTATCATCACATCTTCTTATCCATCCATCCCTTTCCCTCTATTTTCCTCCTATCTCATCATCCCTTGTCATTGCTATCTCACTACAATCACTCCTATCTATTTCCTACATCTTTCTGATATATTATCACTCTTGATCATTCATCTATACATCCTCTCATCCTCCCAATTCATCTTCTAATAATCTAGATCACTATCCCATCCCTGAGCTTCACATAACCCACATCCAACATATCGACCATCCCATCTGCACGACCTATCTTGGCTCTTCATATCTGCTCCATCCATTTATCTTGGTCATCTCATCATCCCTTATCCATTGTCTGTCATTGGTCTCTTGTCGAACTACGGTGCCCTTGCGCTTTCACGTATGCAAGGTCGATCATTTGATTTGCCCCTGGGGTTCTTTCTTTTGGTTGTCTTGTCCTCTTCCATCATTTGTCTTTGGCCTTGTATTGAACTACATTTCCCCTATGCTGTCACGTAGGCAACGTCAATCATTTGATTTTCCCCCTATGCGTTTGTCTATCTGGTCTTTGTCATCCATCGAGGTCTTCATTTTCCTCTTTCCTCTTTTATCCATGGTCTTTTATCGAACTACGAGGGCTCTACGCTTTCACGTAGGCAAGGTTGATCTTTGATCAACCCTCGAGCCCCTACGTCTTAAGGGTGTGTTATTCATGTTGTCGTGTTGTCCTATCATCTTGTCGTGTCATCAAGTATGTCCCTATCATAGCTGGTGCTTACAAACAACGGTCATCTATATCACAAGGTTCAATCAATTTCAACTATCCTACGTCATGTTGATCAACTAGTCTATCCTCCATCTTTGGTCTCAATAGGATGTATCCTTCCTAATAGACTGCATCAGCCCCATCAATCCTTTTGATCCTATGGCAAAGGACATTTGAAATTGATTGTGATCTTTTGATTCTTTTGATCTTTTGTTTATCATTTGAGCTCCCTATCATCACTTGTCATGGTCACCTTGATCTATCATATCATTGTGTGCTTTGACTAGTCAACATAGCGGCATATCTTGCTCTTTTCTCTATTTTTGTCTTCTTGGTTGTCCCACGTAGTACCCACCAAGATCCTCAAGGTCTTGTGTTATATTGGGGCATCCTCTTGTGTTTGTGGTTATTCCAATACCTGGCCTGACCAATGTCTTTATGACTTTGGGGTGTTGGAATAGCCTTCTTGTCTATTGTGTTTGTTTTATGTATTAGACACTAATCCGTCTTGGTTTACATACCCTGACGCCCGGTGTCTTATGCTATAGAAAAAATCAAGGCTCTACGGATGGAAAATTGCATTAGGATTTCATTTCATTTTCCATTCCATCATCTTGCATGTATCCATCATCCTCTCATCCATCAAAATCCCTCACCAATCCATAATCCTTCATCAAAATCCCTCACCAATCCATAATCCTTCATCAATATCCCTCCCCTATCCATCCAATCTCTTATCATCATCTCTTCAATTTTCTTAGAATACTATCAATTGGTTATTCTAAGCATCTTGTCTCCCATCATTTCATTTAATCATCTTGCCTCCCCCTCCGATCCTCATCCATTCAATCTAGCACAAATCATCCAATCACACTCTTGGTCTTGTTCCCAGCCTTGCATGCCCGAAAAAGTATGTAAACTAGGGCGTATCTGCCCCTCTACAGTAAATTGGAGGGCGTATCCGCACTTTTGCAGCAATTAGGAGGGCGTATCCACACTTCTGCAGCAATCCAGAGGGCATATCTGCACTTCTACAGCAATCACAAGGGCATATCCGCACTTCTGTAGCAATCAGAAGGGTGTCTCCACACTTCTATAGCAATCAGAAGGGCATATCTGCACTTCTGTAGCAATCAGAAGGGTGTCTCTGCACTTCTACAGCAATCCAGAGGGTGTATCCGCACTTCTGTAGCTTGACTGGGGGCAACATCATCTGTGTCATTGACTCCACTTTTTCTCACCTTTACCTCCCATTGCTTATCATCATTTCTTATCATCATCATTTTCATATCCCCTTTCATCATCTCATCTCTCATCCTTTCCCCCATCTCTTCCTCCTTCATCACTCGCCCCCCTTTTTTTTCGGGTTGAGGCGGACCTGCCCCTGCAACGAACTCACCCCCACTGCAAGGCGGATCCGCCCCGCAGCCAAAGGTGGCATCGCCACTGTTGGCCGTGGGGCAGATCCACCCCCGCAGTGGGGTGGATTTTCCCTTCTACAGTGGGGCAAATCTGCCCCTCTGCAGCACTTTTTTTCCCTTTTCTTCCCAGGGCCGCCATTTGCAAACCGTGCATCGAATTGACTTCATTCAAAAGGAAAACTTGCTTATTTTTTCAAGATCTTTCCAACCATACCTTTCATTTCTTCTTATTGAGAATTTTTCTAGGACCACTCTCTTTTCCCTCCCTTTTTAAGGGGTATTTTTTTACTTCTTATTAACTAGATTTCCTCAAACTAATCCCTTCTCTTCCTGGGGCCGCCATTTCCACTCCGTTTGTCCGATTGACTTCATTCAAAAGACAAACTTACCTAATTTTTTTCCCTCTTTCCAACCATACCATCATTTTCATCCTATCGAGATGTTGCTCGGGACCCTTATTTTTCCCTCGTCACCCTCTCGAGGGGGCATACCCTTCACATTTACCAATTTGCCCTGCCATAGTCAATCCCTTCCAGGATTGGGGCATCTTCATGCATTCCCAACTAATTGAACATCTTAGATCCTCCTCCCCACGCTGGGGCATCATTTTTCGATTAATTCCTCTATAGAGTCATCTGCACTTTCTTTTATTTGAAGCACAGTTATTCTAACAGTACTTCGAAGAGGGGCAAAATGTAGACATCCAAATTTGATCACTTCCATATGATCAAAATCATCTACTCTATTCATCTATTTCATTAATAATGATTAAGTAATTTATTTAATTTATTTAATCA
Organism: Sequoiadendron giganteum; assembly: GCA_007115665.2. Lineage (NCBI taxonomy): Eukaryota > Viridiplantae > Streptophyta > Pinopsida > Cupressales > Cupressaceae > Sequoiadendron > Sequoiadendron giganteum. The sequence continues at coordinate 426,752,091 of CM021100.1, forward strand.
TTATTTCATTTTCTGCCTAAGGTTCCTAAAGTATGTAATTAAATAAATTAAATACTTTATCTTATCCCTTTTCTTCTCTAAATTTTATAAATATGACAAAATTATTTAATTTAGTCTTTTAACCCATTTGGATTACAATCAATTTTTAATTCCCCTTTTTTCTCTCACATTCTCCATAACCCTCCAAGTTAAATTAATTAATCTGTGATTAAAATGTGCATCACTTAATCTTGATTAAGTGTCAATCCTCCATAATCTCCCACTTGCCTCTAATCTCTCATTAATTATCTTAATCATGTGTTTGTACAACCTTAATCATAATCATTAGCCACATTTAGCTTACCTTTTCTGGTCAACCTTCCCACTTACCATATTTAGCTTGGACTCTCTTTCCCATGTGAATTTTTAATTCACATTTATTTTCCCAAAGCTCCTCTTTTTCCCATGTGAATTTTTAATTCTTTTGTCTTTCCAAGGTCTTCCCCATCCCCCATGCAAGATTCTAGAAGGCTTGACTTGTCACTTTATATGTCCCAAGGACTTTTAGAACCTTGAACTTGTCACATCACCCACATGTGACAAATCTCCAGCTTTTTGGAGACCTTCTTTTACCCAATAAACTCTCCAATGAATGTAAATTTTTAATTTGCATTTATTCTTCTAACCACTTCCCCTTTTTCCATGGATATTTTTGAGGAATTCTAAAATCTCTCAAATATCTTTTTCATCCTCATTTGGCGACAAGAAGTTCCTTTTTGAGGAAATTTTCTCATCCCCCAAGGTACCTCAAAGGTACTTGTCCTTCATCCACCTCATGTACTTCCCTTCCACCTCATGTACTTCTCTTCCACCTCATTTCCACCTCATTCCACCCTAAGACATCTCACATTCCACATGTCAAGATGTGAGGGCTTGTGAGTCCTCAACTCACCATAGCCCTTCATCTTGATCTTGTTGGATCAATCTCAACCGTTGAATTCTCTAGAGAATTCCAATTATCCTATAAATACCCCCTCATTTCTCTCATTTTGAGATCAAGTCTTTTGCTACCAAACTCTTGTCAATTTTCCATTTGAACTCTCATCTCATAATCATCACATCCTCATCCACTTTGCCTATCATTTTGCATATTCAACATAGCTTGTCATCCAAGGAGAACATAACTCTTCAAGATCAAGGGCCAACCAAGGAAAGAGCAGCATAGAAGGTATAACAAACAACAATCAATTTGTTTATCTTGCTTTCATGTTATCTATTTCTTAGGCTAATCATTGAGGTGCCCTTTTATCTTGTTATTTCTTCTTGTTGCATTATTAGTTTTTATCTAGCATCTCACATTAGGACTTGACGTTTTAAAAGGATTACACATATAACCACATACTTTGTAAATGCTAACAATCAACTTATGGCATTCTTTAAGTCAACTTTAAGACAGGAATCCCCCCAAATAGCCAATGGCATGATATGCTATCAAACACATTTATGAAAAGGTCATTAGCAATTTTCTCTCACACAAAAAAATATCAAAATAAATTTAGTGCTTAATCAATGTTACCAGTAAATGTTAAATGTTGATATATAATAACTTCATTAAATTATGAAAATCATGTGTTTTAAATATTATGATATGTCCATCAACTGTAAAAGCTTTAGCCAATGATGACCCATAGCCAATAGGTGTCCTTATTGCATGGATGACATTTTTTAGTTGGTCTACCTCTTCTTTTTTCTAAATCCATGGAGCTTATGCATATGTTTCATTTTCCCTGTTTGGCCACAAATGTTTTCTATCAAATTTGGTACGCGAAAGAAAAATATCTCTCCTCGAAGACAAGTTGTCCTTCTCTTTGCCTGATATATGTCAAAATATAGAATCTGGGATATTTTTGAATTTTTGCATAGGATCTAACAGGTGAGATATTAATAGATCCTTCCAGTAAGGGAGCTCATAAAATATGGATTTCCTTTTCATTCCTTCTAGCATATTAACTACAACTTTTTCTGGTTCTTCAATTGAATCACCTTGATCAAAAAAATCCTCCCAAGCTTTCAATTCAACATCTTCATACTTCTTAAGCCAATCACCTGGACACATAATCACGGGACGGCCTCTATTTTAAACTTTTCCATCAAATTGATTCTTCAGGCGATTTCTAAACCTATGATCTAATGGTACAAAAAACCTGTTGTTTGCGTAAATAAATCTATGTAGATCTTTAGAGTACCACCCTTGAAATTTTTATGCACATCTTGGAAATGCAAATATCCCCTTTTTTTGAAGCCCTGCAATTTAATAAGTAATGTTAATAACATAAAAAAAAAAGTATAAAACTAAGTATGAAAGTTGGGATGAAAATAAATTATGAGTGTAAATACGTAAATATTTTATGTTACCAGAAAAAACACCAAGTCCTAGGAAATCATGAATAGTCCAACATAGCACACCATACAACATGAAGGACCTATTTGATGGAGGACGTGATATGTCATACATTCTTATGCCTTTCCATAATAGTTGCATCTCATCAATAAAAGGCACAAGATAAACATCCATGTTTTTAACTTGATGTTTTCCTAGAACAATGAGAGTCAGCATAAGGTGCTCCTTTCTAACACTCGTCCATGGGGAAATATTGAATACTATCAATCCAACTAGCCAAACACTATAATTTGAGCTCAAGAAAGACATTGTGAACACTCCATCAATTGCAAGACCAAACCTTATACTACAGAGTTCATCTTTGAATTTTCTTGGCCATTTTTCCTCTATGTGTTTCATTTCTTTGGAGTCAGCCGGAATTTGCATGAATTCATCTTTACTCTTGTTCTTTGCATGCCAATCCATCAATTGTGCTAGAAAATTGCAACGAAACATTCGTTGAAGTCTAGGTATAATTTCCATGTGACTTAAAACATTCTTTGGAACTGTAGGACCTTGTACATCTGTACGATATCTCTTCTCATTGCATACATGGCATTCTACCTTGTTTTAATATTTATCTCTGTATAAAATACAATAATTTTTACATGAATGAATTTGCTTATATTCAATCGCCAAATCAACCAACAACAGATGTGTCTCTCTGCAAGTTGACAGAAAAACATTATCTTTAGGGAATATTTTAGTTTTTAGTGCCCTATAAGATTTCCAAAGATTAAATCAATTGAATATTTGACTTATGATGAACATGTTTGATATGTCAATCTATACTAGGACTGTCTATATACAATATATGGTTCTAAAATACCCTTAAAGAAATATAAACGAAGTTGATGAATGTTTATGAATTGTGTACACCAATTGACAATGCAAAGTAAGAATTAAATTTCAACTCACTTGAGTAGGGTAGTGAATCCTTTGTCTGACCAACCAAATAGTGACTTCATTTCTAATAATATTAATGTGCATGCCAATTTTGAGGTTCTACTTGCACCCAATTTGAACACAGGTGTCTTCGTTTCTTGCTTGATGGAGTCTTTGATGTTGTTATCATCAAAATTATGTTGTTGATAATTACCCCTGCTATCATCATTACTATCAACCATATCATCATTATTGTCATCATTGTTTCCATCCCCAAAGAAACCTGTAAGCATTTCATTCAATCCTTCTTCATGCACTGCATTTTCACTATCATGATCATCATCATTAAGGCTAGGTGGCATGTCATCAGTGTATCTAACTCTCATCAGCTCTTCAAATTTCTCAGGTGGTAGTGTTCTCTTCAATCTTTCTCTTCTCGCCCTAGTGTGGTTTAAAGGATGGTTTGGATCATCTCGTCCAAATCTTAATAACCCAGTTCGATCTTGGGTATTAGTATGTGTTTCATCAAAATCTTCTATCTATCAATAACTGCAAGCATTATTTAAAGTTTGGCAACAATTGGATAGATCATAAATGTATCAATTTCAAAGAAATATAATCAAATATGGCTTAAAAAATAAAAATAAAAATTGTATGAACATATATACATCAATTGAATATTGGAACATTATTTTATAGACTACCTTTTTTATACAATAATTTAAATAAAACATTTGACAACATAATTTATAGAACATCAGTCCACACTCATTTATTATTCTTTGGTTTTAATCAATTGTATGAGGCATACTACTGACTGGAAGCTCATCATAAATCTAATGTCTTTGTACAATCGCTCATTTGAATTGTTTCTTTCCATGACATAAAGAACATCCACAAACAACAATTTTCTCAAAGTATTCATCCCATGTACTATACTCCTGACCTACCTCTTCTTCAGTGCAATCATTTGTTGTATCTATAGTATCCATTGCCATATCCTCTTCCACCCACTATCATCTAAGTGATTTAACATTTTTAGGTCCACGTCCACGTCCACGTACATATCTTCTTCTTTTGCTAGTTGAATGCTCGAGCTCTGCATTTTCTCCAATCTCCATCTAAAATAATCAACAACATGCATTAATTTATGTCAAGATTGGATAATACATTATAAATTTCAATAATAATGTGAAAAAAGATGGACATATCACAAAATGCCATCAAATCATTTTTTCCTAAGTCAAAATTTGAGTACCTGATGTCCACTTCATCTGTTGTGTCCTCATTTGATATGACACAATTTATTTCCATGGCCTTGTTTTGCCCCTATAATACACAACATAGTAAATAATGTTTAGTATAACAATTATATCATTTCAACGAGTATGTTATCCAACAAAAAACCTCACTTTATTCATATATTTTACATATTGATATCTCCTCTATGTTGTAGAATTTGTGAATTCATAAACACATTCCTCCTTTGGTTGAGGTTGCTTTCTCTTCTTACCTCTATTGTATCTGCAGATTTTTTTGTCTCATCTATTTCCACCCACTTTCCTCTCAACAATTTATTATTTTTACATCGTCCATGTCCTCTCTCCATGGCCTCCTCTGTGAATAAAATGTTGGCACATAAGCTTTCACTGCACTACTACCAATAAGGAAGAAGAAAATTGCGGGAGCGCGGTAAAAACCGCTCTATCGCACCGAGTTGATGAAGGAGTCATGGGACAATGGTGGTCACCGCACTACTGCACGCCTTTTGGTAGACTTGCGAGACTCACTAAAACACCACCAAGAACAAAAGGAAGACTCGTGTGCCGCCACATAAGCTTTCACCGCACTACCCCCAAGAAGGATGAAGCACCTTGCAGGACAGTGGTAAGAACCGCTCTGTTGCACCAAGCTGATGAAGGAGCCACAAGACAATGATGGTCAGAAAAGCAAGGAAGGAGTTGGAATTATTTCCAACACTCTAGATCCTGTGATACACAACAATGAAAATAGTCACTATATAGCCATGATAGATGCTCAATTAGGCACACTTGGCATCGCCTTAGGCACCCCAAATAGATTAAATTAAGGGCCAAAATTCGGTGCTAATGTTGGCATTAATTAACACCGACTAGAGCATAGACTACTGAATCAAAATCAAAAAATTTAAAAATTTCCCGCGTGAAGGAAAAAATCAGATGAAAAAAAGGCGAAAAGTGTCGTCCGAAGGAAGAGAGTAGGGCGCTACCAGCAACTTATGAGAAATTAGATTTAGTTTGTGACACCATAGGTAAGGTTACAATTTTTTTTTATTGGTTGAATTCGTGATTGTTTACTTCTCTTTGTTTTGCATTTGAATTCGTGATTGTTTACTAGTTTGTGGCCTAATCTATCTAGGCAACCTCTAAATTTTCCCATCATTATAAATTGTAAAACCTTTGAGAAACCAAAAAAAAATTTACCCTAACCATTTGAGCTTTGACTCAAAATATTTTAGCACGAAGCCAGGATTCCTTCGTAATCTTTCCCTAACTTGGGTATCAAGGAAATAGTGAACTACTTGGAAAATATAGGAATTGGGTCAGCCACTACTGAGCAACTTCTGAAAATAAATGCAAAAACCGCTTGGTTTTCCCTAGTTGCGCCATAGTCACTGATTGCATGAAAAATTCGTGCAAGATTTCATTATGAAAGAGTTTTCATGATAAGGTTATCAACACTAAGAAAACCCAGCGAACATATTTTCCCTAAGTTATCAACACTAAGAAAACAAAGTGAACATATTTTCCCACAAAGCAAAACTTTCATACCACAAACTAGACGAAAACTTTCATACCTGATAGTGTGTACTTCATTTTCCTCCACAAACTGGATGAAAATAATTTGCCCTAGGTCGCCTCAAAATGTCAAGCAATAGAAGGAAGCAAGCATTGTCAGCAGACTCTGGCCACAATGAGGTAATTCATTGTCACTTTATAGATTTGTAAATGTTTCCATTGTTTCTTTGAATTTTACTTTTTAATTTTTAAATTTAAAAGAAGAAATATAATTTAAAAATATATATATAGGGACATGAGACTGACAAAGATAAAGAGGAATTGTAGTTTTTAGTTTTTTATTTTTAAATTTAAAAGAAGAAATATAATTTAAATATATATATAGGGACATGATACTGACAAAGATAAAGAGGAATTGGCTTCCATATTGGAGGTAGAGGCAGTGAACAAATTGGTTAATGTGGACTAGACAACGCTTGCTAGATACATAGAAAAACAATCTGGTAATGCCCCTCAAACATTCCAAATAAATCATTTGTGTGGAAGGGAATCAATTCATTCCCCAACCAGTCCTGGATCAAGCAAAAGATCCAGGAGAAAATCAGTGATAGTAAACTCTAAGAATATGGAATAGGGAAGAGAGACTTCCAATGTCCCAGCCACTCCTAGGACACAGACTTCTTCCACCACGCCATGTTATCAATCTTGAATTGGTAGATACAATATGAAGATATGAAGATAGAATACGAAGTGGTTTCAGGGGAAGTTTGAATGACGGATGCTGGCAAAACATTTTTGAATAGGTTGAAGGAATCCTGTCTTCCATGGTTCAAAGACCATCTACATTTTCCATTCTCACATATACCCATGCAACTGAAAAAAGTAGTTATCCATGACATGGAGATTGAATTTGGCACAGGTTGGTCTATAAAGAAGATAAAGCTACAAATGTCTAAAAACTACAAGAGATTTTGGTGCAACCAAACAAAGAAGACAAAAAAAATCCCTCCTAAGCTAAGGCAGAAAAGAAGGCCAATTGATGTAAGTGTGAAAGTATGGAAAGAGCTTGTAAAATCATATGAGAAGTTCGATGCATGGAGGAATTTCAATGAGGAGAGTACGTAGGTATTTGAATTTTCTCATAAGATTATATCAAATTTATTAAACGATATTTAAATTTTATTTGTGCATAGTTAAATTGAATTAGTATATGTTTCAGGACAAGGCCTTCGAGGCTAAACTTGAGAAACTTTGTGCCACGCATCGCAGTGGCCAGAAAGGTTTACAGGCCTTGATCTATACATTTGTAAGTATATTTAATATGTTAAATGATTTTATTTTATTTTCCTTGGAAAAAGTAAATAATTGCATATTAATTAGTTTAACTAGTCTATGTGCCATGTTTTGACAGGAGGAGAAATATGGCCGCCATCCAAAGTAATTTGAAAATAATATGTTACAAAACAAAAAGTGGAACAATTTTGTAATCTCGATGGAGAATGAGGTATCAATAGTTGAGTTTCAATAACTTAGTTGGATATTTTTGTGTTAACATGTCAATTTGCATCTCTTGTGTTGAGTTGTTTATTGATGCATAGGATGAGTAAATAGAGCTCAAATCTTATGATTACAAGATGATCATTTATGTGCATGAATAAATATTAGAAGGATGTAGATGAACTCAATTCATCTAACTTTATGCCTCTTGGTAGGCATTCCTCTTGAATCTCTAATATCAGGTGCCCGAGACTTCCCTGTAACTTTTGCCTTTCGTTGCCGCCTTTCCTGATCTTCACTGTCAGAATTCATCCCATGTTTTACCTTCCTCCTCTTCAAAATCTTCTTCTTCTTTGTCATCTTCTGACTCCACAAGAGATTCATCTTTTGAACCTTCCTCGTCTGATTTTGATTCCTCTTCTACATCAGAGGGTTTGTATCCTTGATCCGACTCTTCTGAATTATCAAAATCAGAATCACTAGCTTCCATATTAAAAAATTCCCAACCACCATCTTCAATAAATTTATCTGTATCATCAGTAATTTTCTTCAAAATTGGCCACCAATTCAAGTTCATTCTGCTTTCATAATACTTTATATCCATGGAGTTCAGCCATTCCTTGATGTCATCAAGTGAAGATTGAGGAATGGCATACATGTGGAGTACATCCTGCTTGAAGTCTTTGAAAACAATAGCCATATGAAATTCCTTTTGACCAAGTCCTACTCTCTCAAGGTTAACAGTTCTCAATTTGACTAATAGCGATTACTAAGAAAGGTAATTCCACCAACTCCACCAAAAAATTTACCGTAGGAACAATAAAAGCAGTGGATTTGAAAGGAACTCCATGGAAACAAGCTCTCTAAATGGTATATCAAACTCTAGTTCAAAATATTTTAGATGAGGTTGCTCCCATAGCTCTCTTACTCGCTTGAAAAATCCTTGAAACTTCGACTTCTTAACATTCAAAAGATAATTGGAATGTCCTCAACACCCAATAAAGCTATCCAAAAAAGCTAACTAAAAACACAAACGTGCTCCCACAAACAATGGCCTAATGGTTGGTTGTCATAGAAGTCAAACTACCGAAGTAACAAAAATGATAGAGCTAACATATATGCAGCAGTTGCATAAACAACTAAAATTTGTAACAAATGTTAATCAATACATTTAATTTTGAGATGCATTGAAATAATAAAAAAAAATGTTTTGGGGAAAATATCAGTAGTGTGGGGGAAGAAATCATTAACCCTAATAAAATAATTTTATGTTGTTCTTGATACACCATCTGTAAGTTTTCCTTGGATGACAGTACTAAATTTCTATATGTTATACCCCTTAAATGTCCTACATGTTACAAATATCGAATAACAATGCACAACTTTTTATTGAGTCCAAAGACCAAGGCATTCTAAATAATGGTAGCCAAACTTGATAAGGATGCAGTCACTATTACATGTATTGAAAATCCATAATAGTCATGTAAAGACAACTACCTGTGAAAACTATAATCAATCAAATTATGCACATTCAAATCTAAGTTTGAAAGCTTTCATTTCAGTCCATGCATCTAAGTCCTTGTTGAAGATTGAGGGTGTCAACAACAAAGCTATAATAGCTCTCCTTAAACCATAGCTAGTTTTAAAGTGTAGTATTTCCAAATTCAAATCCACTTCTCAGCTAAGGAAAGGAGGTAGGATTATCAGGTGCTACCTCAAACAGAGAAGGCCATATAAAACATTGAAATAGAAGATCCAATATGTGAGATGACATAGTTGTAGACCATAGATAATAAAAATTATTGCAATGCATATATGCTTGTGATACAAACAAAAGGTGCTTACACATTGGCTGGATATATCCTCATCAAAATGACCAGAAAAAAATTTCAAATTTGTAAGTAAACTCTAACAGTCATTAAAATTGGAAGTAAACTTTGGCTGACATGTAGGTGAACTTAATTCATCTAACTTTATGCCTCTTGGAAGACATCGGGATTTCCCCTCCTAAATTTTGGACCACATCCATTACCTCCACATAAACCTGGACATCCTTTGGTCTTCTCGGTTCCCATGCCATGATATGGTTATGCAAATGGAAATGAAGCAAAGTAATCATCTCCTTCTCCACTGGCTGGAAGAATGCATGCTTAATGTTTTCATACATGATATCAACTCTCTCTTATGCTCTCATGGTTGAATACCAAAATCCATTATGGTGGGCCTCCAGAGTTCCAGTCATATTTCATCCTCTTCCACCAAATGTTGGCCTGATCCACACGTCTGCCAACCTAATTGGATTTTTTTTTGAAAGTTGAAGTTTATCCTAAGTCACCAGTGTAGCTCTCTCGACCTTTTCAAACTCTTTCATTGCTACAGATTGTCTCTGGGATTTAATCATTTGTACCACATGGTTGATGTGCTTTGAATCCTTGCATCTAAAGGAAATTTCCTTAGCATAAATACTGCTAGGGAATTTCAATGTTTCCATTGTCGTTGGCATTAAAGTTGGTACCTGCAACATTGAAAATTATCCTTATATAAGAATTCCCTCCATCTTGTTGGCTTCTAAAAATCTTGATGGTGGCTACATGAAATCTAATTATGATTCCTCTTCTACATTAGAGGGTTCATATCCTTGATCTAACTCTTCTAAATTATCAGAATCAAAATCACTAGCTTCCATATTCAAAAATTCCCAACCACCATCTTCAATAAATTTATCTAGATCATCAGTAATACTCTTCAAAATTGGCCACTAGTTCAAGTTCATTATGCTTTCATAATACTTTATATCCATGGATTTCAGCCATTCCTTGATGCCATCAAGTGAAGATTGAGGAATGGCGTCAATGCAGAGTACATCCCATGTGAATTTTTTGAAAACAATAGCCATTGTATCAAATGCCTTGCCCAAGTCCTACTCTCTCAAGGTTAACAATCTCAATTTCACTAATAGTGATTACTAAGAAAGGGAATTCCACCAACTCTACCAAACAGATTATCGTAGGAACAATAAAAGCATAGGCTTTGAAAGGAACTCCATGAAAACCAAGCTCTCTAAATGGTATATGAAACTCTAATTCAAAATATTTTAGATGACGTTGCTCCCATAGCTCTCTTACTCGCTTGACAAATCCTTGAAACTCTGTATTGATTTTATATTTCCTGTCCCTCTCTTGTTGTTCTTCCCCAATTTCATCAGGATCATACATTGACCTTCTTGCCCCTCCTAAAGTTTGGACCACATCCATTACCTCCACATAAAACTGGACATCCTTGGTCTTCTTGGTTCCCACACTATGATATATCGTTATGCAAATGAAGATGAAGCAAAATAATCATCTCCTTCTTCGCTGGTTGGAAGAATGCATTCTTAATGTTTTGATACATGATGTCAACTCTCTCTTCTTCTCTCATGGTTGAATACTAAAATCCACTATGGTGGGCCTCTAGAGTTCCAGTCATCTTTCTTCCTCTTCCACCAAATGATGGCCTGATCCACAAGTCTGCCAGCCTAATTGGCTTTGTTTTTGAAAGCTGAAGTTTCTCCTAACTCGCCAATATTAGCTGCAACTTTTTTGAAATTTTATTATTGTATGTGCACTTTGATATGATGTAATATGATTATGGTTTTATCTCATATATTGTAATATTAGATATATAATATAAAAATAAATTATGTATGAAATAAATAATAACTTTTCATTTTAAATGATATTTTTTGTAGAACACGGGTCTTCCAGAAGATCAAGATGATCCTTAACATGATATAGATCCACAAAATATTGGTTTTGCCAGTATAGATCACATGGAAGAGGATGATGATGATAGAGATATGGAAGATGTCGAGGCCGATGATAATGATGATGACGACGACGTCGATGATGATGATGATGATGATGTTGGTGGTGGTGGTGGTGGTGGTGGTGGTGGTGGTGGTGGTGGTGGTGGTGGTGATGGTGATGATGATGATGAGACAGTTGGTTATAGTAACCAGTGACATTCATGATCATATAGACTACATCATGGATCATTGCTGATATATCGTTATGATGACTCTTTTCATGGTTACTATCATATGTATCATTTTCACGGCCTATAGTACTATATTGTTGAGTTGTATCATATTGATATGTATCATTTTCACTATATCATTTGGACATGTATCATATTGACTTGTAACAATTTGAGTTACATAATTTATCAATTTTATTTATATCATTTGTGCATGTATCATTTTCACTTATGTCGACTGTTGGACATGTATCATTTTGCATGTTTTTGATGTAATGGCATATTTGACTTTCACTTGTTTTAGTTTTATATGATGATGATCTTATCAGTATTGACTTGTCAATTTATATGTATTAAAAGTGGTCGATGATTTTTGGATGGATATTTATTAAGTATGATGATTTTAATTTACTACTCAAGATGGATGTCAAATTCAATTTAATTATAGATATTTGACTCACTTGTTTTAATTATAGATGATGATCATGTTACCATATTTATATTGTTATTTAATCATATGAGTTAAATAATTAAATTACTTACTCTATAATCATATAAGTTGTTTAAGAGGCAAGATATAATTTAACTAATTAAATTAATAAATGGAAGCAAAACAAGAAGCATTTTTAGAACAAAAAAAGGAAGCAACAATGGAAGCCAAACTAGAAGCAAACCAGAAACAATCTAGGAAGAAAAACTGGAAAAAAATGCAAACCAGAAGCAAACCTAGAAGCACAATTGGAAGAAAAACCAGAAGCAAACCTGGAAGCAAATTTGGAAGAAAAATTGGAAGAAAAACCGGAAGCAAAACTAGAAGCAAAAGTAGAAGAAAAACTAGAAGCAAAACCAGAAGCAAAACTAGAAGCAAAATCAGAAGCAAAACTGGAAGCAAAACCATAAGCAAACTTGGAAGCAAAACTAGAAGCAAAATCGGAAACAAAACTAGAAGGAAAACCAGAAGAAAATATGGAAGCAAAACTTGAAGCAAACCTGGAAGCAAACTTGGAAGCAAACTTGGAAGCAAAATCGAAAGCAAAGCTGGAAGGAAAACTAGAAGCAAAACTAGAAGAAAAACTAGGAGTAGACATGGAAGCAAAATCGGAAGCCAAATTGGGCACCTATTTCGGCGCAATTTCTAACATTGCTTCCTAGCGCTATTTTAGGTGCTAATGGGGGCAATGTGATTTTCCAGCACTAAATCCGGTGGAAATGTCGGCGCTAAAATTGGCACTGAACTTACCATGTTTGATTTTGTTGGGTTGAGCACCAGCCATATTGTTCAATTCATGAACTCAAATACACTAAAATCTGGCACAAAATCCAACGCTAATTTCCTGTTGTTTTGTTGTGGCTTTGGTGTTTCCACCTCCACAGATATCCAAATAGAAACGAGAGAGAAATCTATGATAAAGAAAGAATGCAAATAACACTACAAAATAGTAAATGGCTACTCTACCATATTATAAAGGAGAGGAGTGAAACGTTACCACCTCCACCAAGGGCTCATTAGCCAATGGGGGAGAAAGAAGGCTTGAAAAATCACCATAGCCTCAATTGTGATGAAGGAAGGTGTTGCAAAACCTCAAGCCCGCATTGTGATGGCTTGCTTCACACTTGCTTTATGGAGTTGACAAAGTGTTGTTGTTGTAATGGAGTGTGAGAATGTCGCTTGAGAGTGAAATGAGTGCTAGAACTTATGTAGAGGTTATAGAAGAGATGATTTGAATGAAGAATGAATTTTTTTGAAGGTGGGACGGGAAGAATAAGCATTTTCCAAGTCGATTGGTTGATGAGGGACACTACACTTTGAGCCCAATTGAAAGTGTAACGCATTTGCCATCTTCATACACAAGAATCCATCAGGGACATAAGTGTGTTGCACGAGAATCCTTGACATAAATTCTCTCACTAACACAAAGGATAGATGCTAAGCGGAAGGAAGGTTGCATGCTGATGTGGAACTTCCCCTTCAGATTTGGTTTTCTAAGGTGAGGATGTGTAAAAGGGGAATTTGCGTAAGGGGTCCAATTTTTTTCCTATAAACTTTTCCCCCACTTTAGCAAGCATGAATACTGATGAGTGCTTTGGTAAAGTAGATAAGAGAAGTAGTAATATTAGAAATGTATACCCAAACCATCGAGGAAGACCACAATTTGGCAGGCTCAGAAGCATATGTTAGAACAAAGGACTCCATAGCCTCGTAGAACTATGAAGTTGTACAGAGTACACCAAAGGCCCTCAGACCAACGATGGACAAATCATACAAGATGAAAAAGCATCTTACAGGACCGCAAACCTGCAAGGAGGCAACCCCCAAGATCTCTCACATGAAGGAAGCCCCATGAAGTATGTGCCTTACACACCTGTAGACTTGCAAGAAGGAATCCCCCAAGATCTATCACATGAAGAAAACCTAAAGATGAAAGCACCATATAGGCCCATAGACCTGCAAGGATTCATCCCCTAAAATTTCTCACATGGAGGAAACCTAAATATGAAAGTGCCTTACAGGCCTGCAGACCTGCAAGGAGGTGTCCCCTAAGAATTCTCACATGGAGGAAACCCAAAGCACCTTACAGACTCATGGACCTGCAAGGAGGCATCCCACAAGAACTCTCACATGGAGGAAGCCCAAAGTGCCTTACAAACCTATAGACCTGCAAGGAGGTAACCCCCAAGATTTCTCACATGGAGGGAACCAAGAAAGGAGACTCTATAGAGTCGCAAAGGGAAAGTGACTTTATAGGCTCACCTATAAAGCAACATGTTTACTTGTAGATAAAGCATGTCAGAAAACAAAGTGCCCACAAGGCAGTTAAGCGGACAATCACGTAGACTGTCAATCAAATGAAAAATATTTCATAGGGGACCCCTTAGGAACCCTGACATGAAGAGGGGGGTCCACTCAAGGGATGCACTATTTGAAAGGGCAAGAAAAAAAAATTTAGTTGATTCATCATTAAGGAATCATTTCGAAATATGTTCACTTCATCAAGGAATTTGAAAGGAAGAAGATGCCCCCATGTGAGGGGAAGATCAAATTTTCTCCCACCTCAGAGGAAAGTTCTCAAATTCTTTCTTCATGAACCCATGATGAAGGAAACACATTATGTTAGGGTTCCAAGTCTAGAATGTGATCCTTAAAAACATGCAAATATTCTCAAGAAGAGATTCACTGGCCACAAATGCATTTTTTGAAAATTGAAGTTATAGAGAAAGCGTTGTCACACATGAGAGGGAAAACTCAAGAAAAGAAGAGAGAAAGATAAGAAAAGAATGAGAAAGAGACAAACAAAGTACGCAGGGGGATCTGGTTTAGCAAGGTCAGATCTGCTCATGCTTATGTAAACAATAGGTAACCACGATGTAAGGCATAAGACCATCAATCCCCAACTAGATCAATAAGAATGCATGAAAAACAAAGTAAAAAATAAAAAATTGTTACAACATGGAAGGGAAGCCTAAATGCCTCCAACACTTTGCATCATCCCCAATTTTCCAAAAACTAAACACAAACATGGAAGAATGATGATACTGATAGAAGAAGGTTCACAACACAAAAATAACTCCTATATCCAAGCACCAACAAGGGTGACAAGGGTCATCTAGGAACACATAACACAAGTACGAGGGAGCACATCACAACACACACACTTCTAATCTAAAGATAAAAAAGAGGCCTCCCCCTAACACTCATTGACCAAGAGGTCATCCGCCTCCAACTCTAAATCATCATAAGGGGAAGGAGGATGAGCCTATAGTGGTAGAATATTAAGGGGAGTAGCTTCATACCCTCCCACAACAAGGGAAAAGGAAGAAGGCCCCGCAAGGTCTCCTCCACTCAGCTCTTATGGATCTAGGGTCAACAATTTTGTGAAGATCACTAACAAGGTCGGAATTTCATCCATAAGGTTAAACATGCACTTTATTGGAGTGTCATGTCATATCTCAATGGATGAAGAGGATTGTGTCTGAGATTTTTCGCTTGGCTCACTGAGAAATTTGGGAGTGGTGACAAACTCAAGAGAATCTGAGGCTAGTTTCATTACTAGGACAAAACACACCAACATAAGACAACCCTTCAGAGAAGGTGGACTCTTCGTAGGCCCTTCGTTGTAGGAAGGGCCAACCTCTACCTTCTGCTTTATCAGGGGATGTGAACTCCCCACAAACGAGGCAAGAGGTGTAGAGGAAGAGGAGGAAGAGAAAAGTGCAATAGATACCACCAAGGTATTCAACATATCCACGGGTTTTAGAAAAGGAGGCACATCCAGAAGGGACATCAACAAAGGGGGCTCAATCGAAGGAACGATGAACAGCTGCACTGTTTTAGGGTTGGGTTCACTCACAATAGGAGTCAGAAGTGAGATAGAGCTTGATTGAACAAAAGCATAAGGAAGGAGAGAGGAGGATGCAATAGGATGCCATGAAGAAGGGGTGGTCATCTCCTCTTCCTTTTTCTGTGAGGTGTCTTGCTCAGCCACAAGATCATTTCGTCAGCACTTCAGTTTGCATGCCAAGCAATTTCTACAACTCTTCGAGCTTAAGCCAGAGGTTGTGAATGAGCAAAAGACTCCTTCTCAGCCATGGGAGTGTCCACCACAGGTTTTTCCAGTGGAGGAATAGACTCCTGAATGAGAGTAGGAGGAGAAATTTGAGAAACAATGAGGGGAGTCAGCTCCAATGGCTTGGCAACGAACCTCTTCCCGTGTATAGCCTTACGGGAAAATGTGATGGGAGGCCGCAAAGGCCAGGACATAGAGGATTCCCCTTGAGGACCTTTCTTTCTACCATACCAAATGGGCCTAGGCTTTATGGGTAAAGAAGGAAGCCTAAACACAGGATGCTTGGGCTTTCGCCAAGCAGGCACCATAGAGTTCTCCTGCAAGCGTGAGGTAGAAGCGAATGACACCATAGTAGGGTGAGAGGAAGTGTCAAGTTGAATGATGGAAGGGGAAGGAGGATCTCAAGATCTCTTCTCTTCTTCTTTTCTACATGCCTTAGTAGCATCACTATCAGCTTTTAAGCAAGCCCTATGTGAAATAGCATAAGGCAAAGGAGGGTATCTCAATTTCGGCATTAAGTGCCCTTTCTTTTAATTTTGATATATCTCATACATGAGGTCCTTCCTAGGTAGGAGAGGACCAATAGGTTTGGGCCAAAAGTGATCTAAGGAACAGTTGTCACGTGCAACTGACGGTCTATAACTGGTGTTATGGACAACATGAACCAAACCCTCATGAACATACTTAAGGCATTTATGAATAACCGAGGGAACTACATTCATAGCTACTAACTAGGGGATGCCCACCTTCACTTTGAAGAGTTTGTACCCTAGGATTATATCAAAAAAAATCTTTACGAATTGAGGTCCAACCAGAACCAACAAGACAATGCTACTGAGAGGAGGTACATAAAGCCCATCCTATGTACAGATGGTGCTTAAAGGTGCATCGTACCCATCTTTATGCAAAAAAATTATTATCATGATCTCCTCAATTATAATGTTCACTTGAGATGTCCGATCAACGAGAACACCTACTCCAGTGTTCCCATTAATTATCGCAGGAATGTAGAGAGGAGATGGTTCCCTATTAAAGCCCATTGATAGGTCTTGTGAGGTGAAGGTTATATCCTTACTAATTCTCATAGGTTGCACGAGGGGAATAGGTTGATGCAAGAAAGAGGCCATTATACAAACCAAACAATACTTTCACAGAGCCTCCTAAAGGTTACAAGATAAGATGATGACCCAATCAAGGTTTCATTATGCAACACTTTTGGAACCTTCCAACTACGCCTACTAGGGATCACAAGTTTGGTTGCAAGACAAAGGTCCCACAACACTCACCCCTACAACACTCTTAGAATACAAGGAAAGGAACTTTCAGTATCACAAAATGGAACCAAAATGGTTCACGTCAGGTTCCCAAAAATGTAAGAGAGAGGGTCAAACCACGTCAACACCCCAGGTCACAGAAGGCTGAGAGAAGAGGGTTGCCCTAACTTACCTCACTCTAAGGGAATGGTGAGAAATAGGGGATGAGAATGATGAGGACTATAAGGTCATTCAACCACCCTGCAGACTCGAATTTTAGATTAGGGCTAGGTGAGCTAGTCTTCGGATTCAATACTATACCTTAGGTAGCTCTCTACCCGAGGATGAAAGAGTGGTTCTGGGATGACAACATGACATGCTAGAGTCTCATGGGTGTGTTGGCGTCTATATGGTCAGAGGACCAAAAATTATAGTACGAACCATCAAAAAATATGATGATGGCCTAGCTAGTGACTTCTAAATGAACAAAACAAAAATATAAAGTATGAGAGGTACAAGTGTAAGTGATAGAATAAATAAAGGAGAGATAAGGTGACAGATATCACAAAGGCACCAATTCGCCAGCTAGCTCCAAACGCACATTCATGTGCACACAAGAAAGAGGGGAAAATGTTGGGGTTGTATAGGGGCTTGCCTCAATCAGACCCCTGCTTCAGTTTTTTCACCTCCACGGATAGCCAAATAGCAACGAGAGAGAAATGTATGATAAAGAAAGAATGAAAATAACACTAAAAAATAGTAAATGGCTACTCTACCAAATCATAAAGGAGAGGAGCGAAACATTACCACCTCCACCAAGGGCTCACTAGCCAATGGGGGAGAAAGAAGGCTTGAACAATCACCATAGCCTCAATTGTGATGAAGGGAGGTATTGCAAAACCTCAAGCCCACGTTGTGATGCCTTGCTTCACACTTGCTTTAAGAAGTTGATGGAGTGTTGTTTCTGCAATGGAGTGTGAGAATGTTGCTTGAGAGTGAAATGAGTGCTAGAACTTGTGTAGAGACTATAGAAGAGATGAGTTGAATGAAGAAGGAACTTTTTTGAAGGTGGGATGGGAAGAATAAGCATTTTCTCGGTCGATTGGTTGAAGAGAGATGTTACACTTTGATCCCAATGAAAAGTGTAATGCCTATGCCAACTTTAGATGCAAGAATCTAACAAGGACGTAAGTGCACCACATGGACGTCTATGCGTCGCACAAGCATCCCCGATAGAAATTCGCTCACCAACACAAAGGACAAACGCAAAGTGGAAGGAAGGTAGCATGTTGATGTGGAATTTCGCCTTTGGATTTGGTTTTCTAAGGTGAGGATGTGTAAAAGGGGAATTTCCATAAGGGGTGCAAATGCGCTCCTATACAATATATTATTGAATGGAGTCAATTATCTATGATTAGATAAAACTTATGTAGCTATGCTCTAGATTATAAAGTTATACTTAATACTAGATTTTCTATTCAAGAGAATAACTTGTTTATACAAAGATAAGCTCATATGTTATACCTAGGATAGGAGTAATCATTGAAGGGGTAACTTGTGCTTAGGCTTAATTGGAAGAGATACCATAGTCTTTTGGGTAAAAGGGGAATAGGTTATTTCCAGGGTTAAAGATTACCCATTAGAGGAAATTACCTAAGCATAGTACATATGAACGGTCATAATCCAAACTAAGTTATGGTAGTGTATGTGAATGGGATGATTTTCATTTGAAGTACCAGGTGAGAATACTTTGGCCAAAATAGTGTAAGTAGCCATTGTTTACACTGTTAGCTCACTTTGTTCCTTATATGCATTCTAGTTCAAAGTTTTCATACTCATAGGGAAGATGAACATATGATTAGGTTCTAGTCTATAGGACACAACACTAAGCTTAGATAGGATATTGTTATGAGGTTTACCAACCAATCTCTTCTTTTAAGGTTAGGTCCATCTTGTCATGTGTGACAAATGTGTAGGGGACCGAATTTGAGTCTGTGGTTGGTGAATAAGTGCTTGAGCACGATGCTTCTCCTCATTAGTTGGTATCTAAGGCTTGCATATGTTTGCGCTAGAATTGGGGACAGTTGGAGTATGTGCACAAGGGAGTGGGGACATCTAGAATGTATGTGCCATTGCAGAAACATCATGACCAATTTGTATATCTATTGCCAAATGAATCTCAAAGGAGCTATGTTTGTATCATGTACCCATTTATATGGAAGGATGTAATCATGAATGATATAATTTAGTTCATTCAATATGATATATATGTTATGGAAAGATTCTTGAAATTACAATGGAATGCAATGACAATTTGGAAATAGTGTTATTTCAAATATGCATGTAATCTACATTATGAAAATAATTTTTTTTATTGCTATGTCATGGCATCATAGAATATTCACTTAAACGTGAAATCTTTGGAATGTTACTGAGTAGAACATCATCAGGGTTGTTACAATCTTCAATTGGCATATTCTTCCACTTGATTAGGAACTCAGAGATGGGTAAGTGCACCAAGATAGTTCCCAAAAAGGGGGCTTAACTGCCCACTTTTTTTTCTGAAATCAGGAAATACTGACCTTGGACGTGAAATTGAGGATACTTACACTTAAAATTTTGAGATGGAACAAAAAGAAGGATTCAAGTGCTCTGAGTCTACTTTCTAAACTACTAATTTATTTTGAAAATGGTTGAGAATAAGGGGTTCAAACAAGGGACGTACACAAATTTTTGTTGTTTTTGTTAGAAAAACATAACATAGAAACTCTTATACGACCTTCATACGGTGCTTTTTTTTAGTCTTTTTAAAATCACTATGGTTAGAAGTTAGTGTATCAACGTGAATTTGAACCCCTAACACAAATTCCCTTTTAGCCCCTTACACTTTAGAAAATAAAAAGCAAAGGTTTAATTCTACTTAAGCTCATTGCTTGCATTCCACTTGGCGCTTGTTTTGTGTGTCGATGGGCGTGTTTCTATCGAAGACGCCCGTGTGACGTGCAAACATTTGTGTGGCATGCTTACATCCCTACTAGATTCTTGCAACTGGAGACTGCAGAGGCGTTACATTTTCAATTGGAAGTCAAAGAGTAACGTCCCTCTTCAATTGGCTGACCCGAATATGGTCATTTTTCATCCATCTCTTCATATTCTTCACTCTTCCATCCATTCTCAAGTGTTGAGAGATCTTGAGTTCATTTCTTCACATTTTCTCCACTCTTTCAACACCCATTCAAGCTTTGTAGCAGCACTCTTTCACTCCATTGCAGCAATCCACTACTCCATCACTCCAATAGGGTGAGCACAGGACATATGTCGCGGCAACAGAGGCTTGAGTCCCTCTTATTCTCTCCTCCACAAGCCTTGAGCGCTTTGGAAGGAGGTGGTAATCTCCTACATTCTCTCCTATTGTTTTCGATTGAGTGAGCATGTACTGCTTGTAGTGTTTTGTGTTTACGTAGCTTGTAGTTTCCTTTCTTTATCATTATCTCTATTATTCCAAACTTGGTTGTCTGTGGAGGTGGAAACACCAAGATAGGGGTTTGACTAAGATAGGCCCCTATACAGCCCCAAAATTTTCTCCCTTTATTATGTGCAAGTGGAGAGATCTTGGAGCATGCTGGCGAGGAGAGCATTGTACAAGATCATCTTCGTCACCTTGGTGGTAATAAATTTCTTTTATCATATTCATATCTACATTTCACTCTTCTTAATCTCATTTTATAACTCTAAACACCTCTAGACTAGGTTGATGGTCTCCCTTCCTGAGTTAGAATCCTGTCTTTTTGGTTCTCTGGTTGCACGGATGCCAGCACACCTTTGAGATGCCAGCATGCCGCACTATCATCCCAGAACCATGCTTTTTTCCTCAAAGAGAGAGCTACCTGAGACACGGATCTAACTCTAAAGGTCGACTCACTTGGTCTATGTCTGACATTCAATATTTGTAGAGTGGTCGAAGGGCACATAGTCCTCATCATTCTCATTCCTCATATGCTGACTATCCCTTAAGTTGAGGTAAGTTAGGGCAGCCTTTCCGCTCTTGGCCTTTCGTGAACTAGGGCCTTGCAGTGGGTCGTCCCCCTACCTTACATTTTGGTGAACCCGACATGAACCAACGTCTATCCATTTGTTAGCATCCTGAACGTTTTCTCATATACCTTTCAGTCACTGTACCTTGGTGTGTTGTGAAATTTTATGAGCTTCACAACCCATGCTATGACCTCTAAGCATATTGTTAGAAGAAGTCTACGACACCTTCTGATGGACAATACGAAGGTCTCCTCTAGCTTCACTACTGGTCGCTTCTTCGATTTTGTGGTGGGTTGTCCGCACAAAAGCACGTAGCACAAGGAAAACGTAGGTTTCTTGATGAAACTAATCACATCCCTACTCCTCCTGCATCACTGACCTCTTCATCTATAGATGAACACGAAGTCGTTTGTATCCCTTTTGTGTACGTCATTAGTCTCGGTAAAGGATTAGATGCATTGGAAAATCATTTGGAAGGCAACCCGAAGTTGGCTAGGCCTGCTTAGGTGATCGGTGAAATAAGATACATGGTGGAAAAGGACCAGGTAGGTGTAGAACTCTTGGCTAGTCTAGCTAGTCTGGCCGAAGAATGTGCCCCCTCGAGCTTTGGTCTCTTGATACAAGGTGGCCTCTTTGAGGAACATGAGAGGCAGATGGAGGTGTCAATGCCTCCTATATCTATGTATATGACTGACACAGTCCCCTCAGTCAATATACCCTCTACTTCTAAAGGTTTGGATACTATCAAAGTAAACATGAATCCTTTAGGTTTCCACTTCACCCCTTTCATCGCCTTTGATGGTGGAGGATTTGGTGGAATACACTTTTTTCTCAATAATTTCCTCGAGTTCTAAAATAAAATTTTCTAAACTTCATCTAACTCTAGCAATTCTAACTAGACCAGAATATTGTTACCTAAATTACTTTCTTTAAAAACGAAACATGGAAGATGGGACGAATTTTGGAAGATGATGGAAGTTCAACTTATAAGCTACACTTCCTATTTGATGGGGAACCTTATAAGGACCATAAAATTTAGGTGTGAGCTTCATGTTATGTTTCTTAGGGGAAATTTATTTATATGGTTGTAATCAAAGAAATACCCAATCTCTCTCTTCAAAATTCCTCACTACGATGTTGATCAACTTGTTGATTCATTCGATTTTGAGCCATAACTAAATTATCCTTAAGGATTTGTAGTATTTGTTGTTGGTGTTAAATATGGTCATCTATTGCATGAGCTTTAGAATGAGATTATAAATAAGAAGTATCATATGGTGGAGTGTAGCCATAAAGAGCCTCAAATGGAGTAATTTTAGGTGGTGTGTGAAATGATGTGTTGTAGCACCACTCTGCTAATGGTAGCCATTTGGACCATTGTGTTTGTTTATCAAAGGTAAAATAACGTAAATATCATTCTAAAAATTTATTCACAATTTTTGTTTGGCCATTTGATTGTGCATGATAAGAGGAACTATGTACTAGTTTTATACCCCATGTAAAAAAATTTGTTTGAAAAATGCTAGTAAAGATAGGTTCATGCCCACTAACTATTATTTTGGGAATTCCATGAAGTTTTTATATATTTCCTATAAATATTTTGCCCACGATACTTGCTTGAAATGGATCAGAAATTCCACAAAAATATGCATGCTTGGTGAGTCTATCCACAACAACCAAAATGCATCAAGATTATTAGATTTTGGTAGACCTATAATGAATTCCATTGGTATTTCATCCCAACATTGTGTTGGAATGCCTAAAGGTTGTAAGATGTCGAGAGTCTAAATATTGTTTCACCTTTATTTCTCTAGCATGTCAAACATTCAACCACAAATTTCTTGACATCTCCTTAAAAATTAGACCTTCTTAAATAAATATTTCTTTATATGATGATAGGTCACTAGAAACCCTAAATGTCCTCCTATTGGTGAGTCATGCATTGGACATAATATGTCTTCGTTAAAATTAGAATTTTTACATTAAAACATCTATCTTTATACCATAATGAATCTTCTTTCTAAACACAATTATCGAAAGAAGATGGGTCATGTTGAATTTTTAGAATGAAATCATGTTTTTGAGGATCATTTTGCCACTCTTTTTGTGCAACTTCTAACCATTTTGTATGTATTAAGGAAGTGGAACAAATATTTTCTTACTCTACTTCTTGTTGAGAAAGGGTATTAGCTACAATATTTTATTTACCCTCTTTATAAATGATTTAAAATCATATCCTAGCATCTTGGTAACCCATTTTTGTTGTTCTGGTGAGGATATTTGTTGTTCTAAAAATATTTTAGACTCTCATTATAAGTCTTGACTTTGAAATACCTTCTTGTTAAATATTCATGCCATTTTTTAATTGCATGAATAATGGTTAACATTTCCTTCTCATATGTGGGCCTTAGCAATGTTTTTCCTTTGATTTGTCGACTCTCAAATGATAATGGATGCTCTTATTGCATTAGTACTACCCTAATTCCATGTTCAAAAGCATCACATTCTACCACAAATATTTTATAGAAGTCTAGAGAAGCTAGTGTTGGGGTTGAAGTGAGAGCTTCTTTAGTTGTTGGAAGGTTTGATTGGCTACCTCTAACCATGAAAAGGAATCATTCTTTAATAATAATGTTGTTAAGGGTGTTTCGGTATGAGCATAATTATGAATAATTTTTCTACAGTATCCTATTAGACCCAAAATTCCTCTCAAACCTATGATATTTTTACGGTTTGACCATTCTTTTATTGTAACAATCTTCTTGGGGTCTACCTTAATAGGTTCATATGACGTCACATGTCTCAAGTATTTTATTTCTTGTACCCCAAAGACAAATTTGGATTCCTTGGCATAGAGTTTATTATCTTCCAGTAATTTTAATATCTTCTCTATATGTTGCAAATATTATTCCCATGATTTACTATAGATAAGGATATCATCAAAGAAATCCACCACAAGTTTGTGAAGAAATGGGTGAAGTATTGAGTTCATGAGACTTTAAAAAATTGATGGGGTATTAGTTAAACTAAATGGCATTACTAGGAATTTATATTTTTCTTCATGTTTTCTAAAGGAAGTTTTATGCATATCCTATTCCTTTATATGATTTTGATGAAAATCGAGATAAATCTAACTTAGTAAAGAAAATTGTACCATTTAGTTCATCTAATAATTCATCAATGGTAGGAATAGGAAACTTGTCCTTAAGAGTGAGCTTATTGAGTTCCCTATAATCAAGATACATTATGCACAATTCATCCTTCCTTTTAACCATAACCATTGGAGATGAATAGGAACTTTTACTAGGACAAATAATTTCTAAATTCAACATTTCCTTAACTATATTTTCAATTTATGTCTTTTGTTCATAAGGATAATGATAAAGTCTAATATTAGGAGGAATGCTTCTAGGTATTAATTTAATGACATGATGGTCTCTAATTGTAGGTAGACCCTTAGGTTCTATAAAAAAAATGGTGTTTTTGAATGATCTCTTGAAGTTCTTGTGGATGTTGAGTTTTCACATCTTGTGCTTCTATAAAATTTAGTTATGCCACTAGACCATATGAACTTGCTTAATTAATTTTTCCATCCTATGGGAGCTAATAATTTGAGTTGGTGTTGATGTTACTCCTATAAGTTTATAATTTTATCCATTAGTGTTAAAAGTAATAAATAATTCTTGAAATTTGAAGGACGTTATTCCCAACTATTTAAGCCATTGTACTCCTAAAACTACATCTACTCCTATCAGAATAACAAACATTTATGAATCTAGATGGTAATTTCTCATTGAAATTTTGGTATGATGAAACTTTCCATCATAAGAGAGTTTTTTTTCCACCAGCTATCATGACTTAGAAATTAGAGAATAAACATACAAAATAATTAATCTCATGCAAGCTAATCTTCTATCAATTAAGTTATGTGTACTACCTGTATAATCAACACTATTACCTTTCTCTTTTCATATAACCAAAAAATTTAAGCGTGTGGTTTTTGTGTTCCATTCAATGCATGTAATGATATAGTAGCACTATCTTCTTCCTCTAAATTTTTACTCTTTAGTTCCATATTGGTTCCTCTATAGATACTTGTTCCTCTTATTCAACCTCATTCTCAACAATCATTAGTCTCTTCTCATTATTGTGTGTGTGCAAGAAGCTGAGTCCATCTTTTGGTCAAAAAGTGGAAGTGTTTTCCCTAATTTTTAGAATTTGTCACATTTGACCTAAAAAATTGAAGCATTAAAAATTGAATCTTAAACAAAGTTAGTAATATGAAATGTAATAATTAGAGTCTACTTTCTAAATATGTAATTTATTTTGATATCTAGATGATACAATTTAATTTTCAATAGGCATGTCTAAAAACCACTATTTAAAAGTCACCTTTTTAGGACCATGCCATACATGTGAACGTCAACCATATTTTGACCTAAATAATTTTTATTTTTTTAATCCTTTTGGGAAAAGATCTATAAGACACTAAAGATTATTTAGGATATTTTTGTAATTTTTTATTGGCCATAATTGTTGTTTTA
Organism: Sequoiadendron giganteum; assembly: GCA_007115665.2. Lineage (NCBI taxonomy): Eukaryota > Viridiplantae > Streptophyta > Pinopsida > Cupressales > Cupressaceae > Sequoiadendron > Sequoiadendron giganteum. The sequence continues at coordinate 426,778,083 of CM021100.1, forward strand.
AAAAACCCTCGTGTATGTCACGCATAAAAAAAAATTACAAAAAAGAAATTTAATAAAAAGTTATTAAAATAATAAGAAAACTTGTTATTTCAAGTTTATGGACCAATTTCATAAGAAAATATTTGAAAAATATAAAAAATAATCCAATTGTAAAAAAATTACATATTTGAAATCTACATAATCTCATCTATAATAGGTTTTAATTTTGTCAATTTTTTTTGCAAAAAACCGTCTTAAGACATATGTCCAAAGTCACTCTTTTCTAGTGACATTGATATGACCTTCAAGTTGCAGGTCAAAGCAAGCCCAAAGCTAAGGGTCGGGTCCCCAAGCCCTTCTTTTGACCTGAAACCCATAGCAGAAACCAAGCTAGGAATTCATTTTTTAAGAAACGAGATCTCATTTACTTTTTTTATTATTTTGAATAGTCGAAAATGAAACGGGATCCCATTTCATTTTTACCATTTTTTTATTTTTAATGATAAAAAATTATGTACGATTTCTGCAACTTAACATGCATACCTGACATCGACTGATTTTACATATTTTTATTGATATGTGTCTTCTACATGCTCTTTACTTATAATTTCTATTCAATTTTTGAAGGAGCCAACCATTGGGACAATTTTGGAGTGGAATAGTGTTCATTATCTAGCCATTTCAAGGAAGGAAAAAAAGAAGAAGACTTTTGTAAGTTATTCAAATTCATTTTTACTTCAAAATTTTATAATCATGGGATCAAAACATCATCAAAGGAGGAAATATGTGAAGGTCATGACCCCTAAAGAAATTGAAGCAAAGAGAGAGGAGGCAAAATGACAAAGAGATAAAAGAATGAGGATTTGAGAAATGAATATTGTTGAAGCATCTAGTTCCATGTCTATTGAAGATAAAAATATTGAAGAGACCATAGAGGATGGGATGGATGTAGATGGTGCAAATTTGCAAGAGGTGAATGTGGAAGATAATATGATTATAGAAACTAATCCTAGTATTCTTCAAGTCCACCTTTGATGATATGGAAAATGTGATTCTATATGCACCACAACTAAATAATTATTTAATTACAACATTATAATATAGTATTTTATGCAATTGTGTACAACACCCAATCCGAACAATTGGTGCATGTTTTAGCACACCTCGACTTAGATAAAACATGAAGTATTTTACTACTATAAAAGGATCTTATATTTCTCAAAGGTCTATATCACTAGGTCATGGCTATGCAAAATAAACCAATGACTAATGTAATTTTATTCCAATCAAGGGACTATAAGTGATTCAAGTGTAAGAAAAGAAAATTATTGATTATTATATCAAAATTTCATATTTGAAAATCCAACATGTGATCTTAACTAACTCTAAATCAATTCATTGCACATATTTTTCATTTTAAAATCACAATCAATAATGAAATCCACTTACAGTCAAGAAAATATAGATTTATTTAAATTAGAATACAAGTTGAAGCATACTCTAAATCATAATACTAATTAATGGGTATAAATAAATACAATAGATGACAAGGTAAAAAGATAAATAATTAGCCTATTTATAGTGATGAGAAATCAAAAATATGTTGAGAAGAAAAAATCCATTCAAAAAAACTATTTCTTAATTAGTTTTACTCACAATCAAAGACATGAGATGGTGTAGTCATTTTGGGGTAGCTCAACCATGAAGAAACATGTAAAAGACTACATATCTTGAGAAAAACTAAAATTTAGTCTTTGATAGCCTTGATTCATATGATATTCAATTAAAACATATAGAATTTTTTCATAACTTTGTACAATTTAAAAAGATACATTCATAGCAACATAACCCATTGTTTTATAATATATTAAATTTATTGCTAGTACTTTTATTCATGATGATCTCATATCAATCGAGAAACATGATAAGGTGCAAGGAAAATATGATAAGGATGCTAGCATCTAGGATGTTGGAGGGATTTTTCCTCAAATATTGGTGTTGGAGTCCATAGCTAGTTTATTCATTCTTAATAAAACTCATGAAGCGTTAATTTAGGGCAATTTGGCGGATTTCAATCTAGCTCTACATGCCCATGAAAATAAAATTTGTAGCTTTAACATTGGGAAAGCAAGGAGGGTTGTTCATGAATTGTTATTGATCAAGATTGCTTTCATTAGGGCGGGGATTAGATGAGGCTATTTAGTGCAACAAAATAATAGCAATTAAAGCTCAAGCGATAACAATTAATCCCTCATGTGTGACAATTTTGTTTCCAAAGGCAATTTTCTCTTGAGCTTTGTGTCGGGTGGTGTTTTCTCCTTGTTTGAATGTTGGTGAAATCACTAGAGTTTGTTGTTTTTGCTTTGGTGTATTTTTTTGTTAATTCTGTAAGTGGGGATCATGCCTCACCTTCAAGCTACAACTAGTTTTAGGGCTAATGTAACTTTGTTTCTTAGGGTGTGTTGGTCACATATGTTATGGATTGGTCACATATGTCATGGACAATTAGATGCTTTTGTATTCCCTAGACATCTCATGTTTTCTATTTGGCTTATATTTAAATATAAAGAGCATGAACCCCCATTGTTCATATTTATCGATTAAAAAAAAAATTGTGTTAATCACGTATGTCATAGATGAATTTCTTCATGTGTATGAGATACCCTTTTTTGATTAGTAAGTGTCTACTTTATCAATTATAAAAAATAATATTAAACATATTAAAAAAAAAGGTGGCTGGATATAAAATCACATCTCTAGAGTCCATATGAGTTTAAGCCCATATCATAAAACATAAAAAAAACAAGTAGCTACACAATAGCAACAGTAGTAAAGAGGAGTGAGATGGGTCTCAATCATTTTGTTTACCTCATACATCAATAAAATTCTAGAAAAAGATCTCAACCCTCATCATTTTTATCTTTATCTTTATGTTATAAGAGATACTTTTGTATTACCTGAACATCTCTTTTTTATATTTGACATATTTTAATATAAATAATATAAATCCTATAATTTATATTTATATATGAAAAGAAACACAACTCATTATTTGAAAAACCTATGAAAAAAAGAATGAAAAAATACCCACCAAGTTTCCAACCGTATAGAATTCTCAGTTCAATGGAGATAAGTTCTATCATTCAACAACCGGTTTATAATTTAAATGTTGATTTCAATCTAATGGTTCAAATTAAATCTCTGATTTCATGATCCAAGGGGTCTAAAATAGTTGCATTTAATTGATGGGGAAAGTAATCTATTTGTATCTACCTTTCTACCTTATTCTTCATGTACAATATGATTTGGATCAGATTCCGAAGAGAGGAAGTTCATGTGGCGGTTGATCATAAAAAGTCATTCCTTTATGCTACAGCTTGAGACAAAGCGTCCAAAGCCCTGTCGTTGGTTGACACAACATTCAATGCTAATTCCTAAGTTTCAAAAAGATTCTTAGATTTACATTTTCAAGGCAAAAAGTTCAAATGGCTTTCCCCTTATCACGCTTACATGGTCTTCTTTTTAGCTCTTTGACGTACAGGCTTATGTTTTCTTGGCATATATGCAAGTCTTTCTCTGTGTTTATACCTAGTCCCCTTCATATTCGAAAGGTTTCTCCATCAAGTATATTATTTAACATGCTTGGAACAACTTTCTCGATTACCCATTTCCTTGTAAGAAAGTGCTTTCATGATAAGTAAAACATTCTAACCATGATTTTTGAAAAATGGAGCTTGTGTTAAGGTAACAAGTGTAGCTTAAGAGGTCCTTTTATAGTTTTGTTTAATCATCCATGCCTTTAGTAATATGTTATTTGTACATAAGGCTTATCCTTCATGATCTTTCCCAAAGAACACCAAATTATCTCTCCTAATTTGATCATCTCAAGAAGGTCCAAGTCTCCATATGGTATGCATTTGCCTCATAGACTTAAGCCATCATGATTTCAAGTCATTTTGAATTATTCTGTGATCATTATCTTGCAAACTTCAATCCTTCTAACCTCATTCCTTAGCCATTTAGCTTATTTCTATGATTAGACCTTTACATTCACAAATAAAAATCAACATCAAAATCTTGGTAATTAACAAGGTAACCAACTCACAATAATAAATGTGAAACACACTAGCAAATTAGTTGAGGAATCTCTCCATACAAATAAGTTTATGATTCTAATCGAATCTACTGCTCAACAATGAAACTTATACATTTATGCTTCATTCTCAAATTTATCTCTGTTACCATTCAGCTATGTCATTATTTTGTAATGTAAATCCATACTAAATCTAGACTGAATTCACATCTTCATTGTTACCACTCATTTGATTCAGATTACAAAGATTTCCATGTTTTGATTAAGATAAATCGGAAAGGGTCCGAATTCATAACAGAACATCCATAGAGGCAAAAGAGACTAGGAAAAAGAAACAAAACTCACAAACAGTGACACAGAAAGAAACAGTCAACCAAGCAAATCTTCCAAAAATGAGGACAAGAATCAATAACAAAAAATATAAACAACAAGACCTGCAATGCTTTTGACAGAAAAAAAAAACTGAAAAATAATTTTGAAAAGACCCAAAACCAAAAAAACCAAAGATTTCCATGTTGTAATGTCTAATTTCACTTCATTGTTTGGATCTTATTAGTCTCATAAAACTTATTCTTCCATGTTCAAATAGGCATTTATACAACCATTTCCTACACTCTAGAGCCTCTATGTTCATTTTATGCAAGCCATCTTCTGCGTGGAACATGTATTGCTTACCAAAATGGGTCTCATTTAGCAAGTCGAGCTCAGGGCATCTATTTGTGTGTCTAAAATCAAACAAAATCCAGGAGAGATGAGAACTTGCCACAAATGAAGCCCACAGGTCATGAGACATTTTAAATTTGCAGAGGGGTGAAAATGGGGGAAAATACATTGAAACGATTTGTGTCCGCCCCTGTCATTACAACTTGAAAATGGACATTGATTTTTACCAGTCGAGGGGCACCATAGCCATGTCTTCCGTGTTCATGTAATCGATCTGTGAAGCCAAATAAATAAACGAGTTTATCAAATACCATTATATAAGCTTCTGCGATTTGTCCTGACTTGCCAGTGTGTCATCCAAGTGTCTTGATATATTCTTCTGTGCACATGTGGTTAGCCAGGCCATGCATAATTGTCTGAATATGGATTTTAACGCATCAGTGAAGTGGATTTGATATGGGTGCCTGGTTCTATGAACAAATTCATGTTTTAAGATCCAGACAAAAGAAGACGTATTTGCTATGACTCATCGAGAACATAAAGTGCACTATGAACATGAGACAAATGGTCAATTGAATCGACAAAAAGATGACATGGCCACATTTATACAATGCGATCGAGCAAGGACTTCGAGATCCAAAATTTGCAAGGTCTTCATGGGCTCAGGGGTCACATCTAAACAATCATGAATCTATTGTATTCTGATTTTAATTAATTAATAAATATGATCAAATGTACATTCTGATATCTGGATAAACAATATGTAAGGTGGCTTATAGATACAAGAAAGGATATGATGGTTCAAATATTACTTGACAAAAGAAAGGAAAAATATATAAGTAGGAAGTATTTTTCACTGCGTGTCAAATTATGATATTGCTATCAAGATTCAACCTATAATTTTTCAAGTCAAATTCATTGACCCATGTTTCATGAGTAGTGGTTCACAAGAATCCGTCTCTCATGATAATGAGTTTGATTTGAAAAACTACACGGTTGAATCCTAATAGCAATATCATAATTTGACACGCTATGGAAAATACCACCTACTTATCAATTGATGAGCTAAAGGGGCTCTATAATGAATGGTTCATAAGACACAACATTTGTTCAAGTTTTTTGCAAATGGGGTTGCAAGCTAAGTGGGCTTAACCTTGGGAAAACTCCATGGTTAAGTGCGCTTGAGTTGGAGTTGGGATGGGTGACCTCCTGGGAAGGCCCAATGCTTCACCTTTGTGAGCATCACCTAGATGCAACGAGTGCTAAGTGAACCATTCATTATCATGAGAGATGGATTCTTATGAATTACCACTCATGAAATATAGGTCAATGAATTTGACTCAAATAACTATATAGTTGAATCCTGATTTCAAAAACAATATCATAAAGAAAAAATAATCAAAATATGATTCCGAATTTGAAAAATTATAATTTCATTAGCATGCATCAACGAATTGCTCTTATGATATAGATCAAGTAGAGCAAACCTATACTAAAACCAAAGATAATTTTCAATTTCTAAATCATGCACGTTAGTTAGTATTGGTATTCTTGCAAAATGATAAATTCCCCTTCCAAAAGATGAAACTGAAAATACAAGACCAGTGAAAAACATAAAGGTAGATGCGAGTAAAGGAGCAATGCAACCATTACAGGTACTAATTCTACAACTTTATAGTAATCATACCCTGCTAAACCAAAACAGGCATTATAGATAAATTCACCACAGCAAACCTCTAAAAGTACAATTTTAAAATTGAATAAGTTAACCCAAAACTTTTTACATTACAGCTTCAAATATACTTCAAGCAAAGCATCATAGCCTCTTTATGAAGAAACTATGGATATTTTAAACTCAACCAAAGGTTTGAAATGACCACACCTCTTTAAAATAAATCTTGCTCATAAACACTATAACTTGTATGATATCCATTAGTCCATAAATTCTAGAGGGTCTCGAATGGAAGCAAATAAAAATATTCTATTATCTACTGTAGAAAATCATACTCAGTACCCATCAAAGTCAGGGTAGAAAGGACATACTCCTGCTCTGAAGCTGTCGCTGTAGGCTCTCCTGTATTAGTCTACAAACTGGAAGACCTATTGGGCAAGTTAGAGTGTGGAAGTAGCAAGAACCCTCTTTCTCTCCTTTAATCAAGAAATTACTAAAATGTTGTAGGATTAGTTCCTGGACAGCAGTCTTGAGAAGCAGCTGAGAATAAGCAGTGTCTAATGTCTGAAACACAATGGATGCTGCAGCAGTTTCGGCAGCAATGTCGGAGCCAGGATTATCTTTGGTGATCTTGTAAACTGTTTTTGGGTGTGTCCATGTCTTCTGGTCTCTCCCAGCAAACATGATCTGCATTAGAATCACCTACCTAAATCATAAGCCACAAACAAAATGTAATGAGATACGAATTCAAAGCCAAAGATCTGTAAATATAAGTCATAGGTAAAATTCAGTCAGACTATGGCATATAAAGTCTATATTAAACTATTATTCCATTTGTGAGTTCGGGTTCACCCAAAAGATCAAACCAAGTTCTTTAGGGGGAATCCATTTTTAAAGATTTTGCACCTCTTCCAAGCTGAAGTAAGACATGTAAGGTGCGTGTATGGAATGTAGGACTATATCTCACAACTAATACTTTTACCCCACTTTTCACTGCACCTATCACAATGTATTTACTTGTTTAGAAGATTGTTCATATGGATATTCTATCTTGAATTATAATTCTGAAGTAAAGGATATAAAATTTTGCCATCAGCTACAAATATGAAGTGACATTTTAGTATCATCAATAGCATTTGGGGTTGTGGGAGCTATAGCTAGTTTATTTATTTATAAGATTGTTTTTCTAACAGTTTATTATGTCGGAATAAAATTAATGTTTGTAAACACTTCTGAATTTAACTGTGTATGCTGTTTTGAATCAATGTTAGAAACCACACTCAATAATTCATCATCAGGAAGAGGATAATGAAAAATATGATTGCAGAAATGATCTTAAGAAGAGTTAAGTGATGGGAGAGGGTAAGAAAGGAAGAGATCCGAAAACGAAATAAAAATGAAAAAATCTACAAATGTTCACTACTATTATTCATAAATTATGGAAAAATCATACCAACTAATATAAATACTTGTCTATAAGAATGAAAGACCTGCACATTTACTGTGTCTGGATGTGCTGTGGCCTTTAAGGAGATAATCTGTGGCCCAGTGTACTGAAGCTCTAGTGTTTTGTAGTTCACTGCCCATGAAACTTTCGAACCCTGTGACCCTCCATGCAAGCATTGCGGTGGTGAAATCCAAAAGGAAACCAAATTTGATGATGTCCTCTGCATCACAGTTCCTCCACCTAATCAACCTGCAATACTCACATGATTAATCAAATTAATCAGTTTATAATACATAGAATTCAAAATATAATAGTGTAAACATATAAGTTCATTGCTTTGTGGTATGAGTGTATAAGAAAGACTTGAGTTTGAGTTCCCAAGTCACCCCATGGAAAATGCCTAAAAGGGCCCATTTGTGAACTTCTAGAAAACTACATCATTCATATCTCCTAACAATTTTTAAAAATAAACTATATCTAAATGTCTCACTTCTTCAGCTGAACCATCTGTGAGAGCAGAATCTCTTTCTCCATTTAATGCGTTGATTTGGCAAATTGGCAGCAGTTTTCCAGATCCCCGACCTTCAAAGAACATAATGCATTTTGACAGAGCATCTCCATAGTCATGGTGTGCAGATGACATTTCATTTCTATAGATTGAATTTGAAAGAGCAGATGCTTTTAACATAAACAACATTGCTAGTAAGCATTGTAGTTTCCGTTTAGTCATATGAAGCATGTTTTCAGCTGGGTTCGTGTACTCTGCAAACCAATGAGAATAGGGAGTTCGCAGAAGAACTGGGCAAATATTCTGCAGACTTAGATTGTGTGTAGCAAATCCCATATACCTAATGACCATTGCCCAGAACATAATGCTACTCTTCTGATGAAGAACATAGTGCACGGGCAATGATAGTTTCAACATTGACGAGATTTTCTATTGCCAGACATGGTCATTGGTCAGGACTGTATTCCCAACAAAAGAAAATATATAAAAAATGTGTTGTTAATGCCAACAGCTATACCAAAGTTATCCATGTTGTGTCCCGTTGCATTCTACTTGAAAGCAGTTATATTGTGTTTGATACTGAATTGGAAGTTACATTGAGAAGCATCCAAAAACAGGGTAGATCAAAGTATGTTTAGATTATATGTAAAGCTGTAAACTTTGTATAATGTACATATTGTATTCGAGATCTTAACTTTGCATTCAAAGGAAGAATAAATCAAAGTGGTAATTAAATCTTACTCAAAGATGTAAATTTTAAGCCAGGGGAGTCCAGATTCAGATGCAGAGCAGAATCAAAGTATGCATTAAATATTGTGCTCAATTTTGTAAATTTTTCAAATGGCAAATTGATACAGAAGCACGTAGAATCAATGTATACAGTATATGGGACTACCCACAGCCTATTAAATAAAGGCTTTGACTCGGCCTAAGAGCTATTTAAACAGATGTTTGTGCAACTTGTTGGTATGTCCATGATAAAGCCATGAATGATCTCCGAGTAAATGAGCATGTAGACAGTGCCTTGCCTTCTTCCCTCAAACTGGGAGAAGAACATGTAGAATTTTGGCTTTTATCTTTGAAGATGGATGCATCTCCATACCTTTCAGGGAGTACTAAGATTAGTTTTTCTCTACATTTGTAGCTTATATGAATTTAGGTTTCTGATTGATGATCCATGTGCCTATCAGTTGATTTGTATAATATAATTATGAAAATCGAAGTACAAGTTCCATAGCATACACATACTGAGATGTTGCGACCTTTATATAGTAACGAATTAAGTAAAAATTTTGTTTGTTCAGTAGTTCATTTAAAATAGTCTATAGAGTATTTTAATAAATGGTTTGCGCATCTGACTCCATGAAATTGGTTAAGTGAACCGAGATGATACCAGCGTTCAATTGAAGAATAATGGGATAGGATTGGGTAAGTTGACCATCACACTAATGGTTAAAAAATTAGCAATCTTATCAATCTTTTTTTAAAAGACTCTCAACTAAGAGAGTGTGAAAGGCTAATGATATTTCAGAAATTTATGGTTTGGTTTAAAGCACACATTCTAATTTTTTATTTGGTTAGATGGTTTAACTAAAATCAGATTAATATGTGAATTTTATGAGAAAAAAAAAATAGTATAATTTCAGATGAACCACCTAAACAAATCAGAATATGGTGTTTAAACCTGACTAAAATTTAGTGAAACAGCAAATATATCATCAATTGAAACTAAATACTGCTTTTAACAAGTAATTTAACAAGCCCTTCATTTCCTCCTATTTCTCAGGCAGACTTGTGCATCATGTTAGCAATGAATGTATCCAGGCACCAGAACAAATATAAAACTGATCAAACATTTAATATTTCTGCGTTAAATGACAAGAAATTGGAAAAAATACTAGGTCATAGATGCTACCATGAAAGAAAACCTACCCAGAGGAATGCGTCACTGTAGACTTATGTAGCTGTCAGCTATAGCCTCTTGGATGGCTTAAAATGACCTCACCATGCAGATGCTATGTATGGTTTTCACCTGCTAAGTAGAAAGTAGACACCTCTGTCACTGTGTCAGGGCCTAGTTGTTGAATCTGCAGATTATGTCTGTTCAATCTGTCTCCAGTACTGGTCTCTAACAAATTGTAGTTAATGGATGGAACATGCATTAAAGGAACCACCTGTAAAACCCCATTGATGGTTTTGTAGAAAAGAAGACATTTGCCATTTTGATCGCATCCGATATATGGTATTGGATACAAATTGTATTATACGGAGAAAGAATCTTTACCACTATTTTATGTGAGGATAAATTTCGAGGAGGAACAAAACAGAGCTTAAGTGCTATGCCACATATGCATCCTAAATTCTTCTTCTGACAGACTAATATTAACAATTCATCACCTTAACAGACAATTCAATAATGAGAAAACTAACACACATTAGAGGTATGGTGAATTGAATTTTCAGGATATTTGGAAGAGTCTAGTTGTGAAATTCAAAGGAACCTTTCTAAAGAGAGATAAATATATTCTACCATCTAGTTTATCAAGGATTTTCAATTATCCATTGCAAGTTGGATCTTCTACATAAAATTGCTTCTAAGAATCTTATTTAATTGAATTTAAAATGAATTGAGAATTTAATAAAATTTACATTTGATTTATCTAAAAACTTGATGGTTTAAAAGAGAAAGAAAGTACCAATCTAGAAAGCTTGGAAAGAACATTTATGGGAAGCCAAATCTTTAGTAAAACTAACTCTAAATCATAGATGAGGAATTATTGGATAGATGGAATTTTAATGAATTGGATCGACGATCAAAACTTGATTTTAAAATCCCTCAAATTAGTGATATTAGAGAAAAGGAGTGGAAACCTTAGTTTTAATTTTATGCGCATGGGAAAATGAATGTTTGAATGTGATTGAATTAAAAATTGAAATTGCATATGACTAATCTTAATTGATTTGAAGTGGGTTATGAATTATATTAAAAAAATTCTTGATTTTTGGAAATTAAGGAAAGATGATACTAATTTTGATTAGATTAGCAAATGTTTGAGAAGACCCTCTTCATCTTTTAATAAAAATTCTATCATGTACAAGAAGCTCCAAAATAAGGTTGTGGCTTATGTGAAGGAGTCTTTTGAACCAATTATGAACAAATCGAAATGTAACATAATAGGATTTAGTCAAAAAGATCTCATAAAAAAATAGACATGGTTCTAACATATGGAATATCCACTTAGCACAAACATTCCAAAAATTTAATTATGGAACTTGTTTGGGATTTCAAATGTATTACACAATTCAACATGGCTCTAGCACTCATTCAACTCAATATATTAAATTCTATAAAATTTAATGTGAAAAATCATATAAAAGGCTCTAAAGTCTTACTTACAATGATGCCAAGTTTAATTAATGATTAAAATTGTATTTTCTACTTCTAGCAATGTAGTGTTGTACCATTGGCTAGAGCTATTATGGTTTGGTAAATATAGGCCTAGGTGGTTGTAAAAGTTTTTAATATTTAATCAAATTCTATATCATAGCTTTGAAAGAGAGGCTAAGCATGAAATTTAGTATCTAATGCATAACTTTGAGTAAACCAATAAACAAAATAACAAAGGCTCAACTATAAAACATATAAAACTTAATTCGTAACCATTGTTTTCCTATGTGGGAGCTCATATCAAGTGTGTCACAACTATTGGGAATAAGAAAGGTAAATAACTACGAAATGCAAATCTTAAATTTCTTTTATAAATTTAAAATCAAGTTATTTTAATCATGAAAACTAATTCAACCTTAATTATAGAATATCATAAGGAGTTTAATGAAACAAATCAGCAACATAGGAAATGAGCAAACCACATGAAAAAATCACAACACAAATTTAACATGGAGAAACCCTTGTGGGAAAAAATCCGCTAAGAAGAGAGCCCAAGGTAAATGCACAAAGATGGGGCGACCAAAAAGGGGTCCTAAGTGGCCACTTTTTTTTTGAAATCAAGAAAGATTGATATTGAATGAGAGGTTGAAGATAGTTACACTCAAATTTTGAAAATGCAATGAAAACAAGAGTCGTAGTGCTCCAAGTCTTTTTTTTTTTTTTAAATGGTACAGATTGAGGGGTTCATAAAGGGGGGCCACAAAAAGTGGTCTCTATTTTTCAAAAAAATATAACATAGCATTTGGTGTGGCCCCCATAAATTTTTTTTTAGTATTTCAAAAATCGTTTCACTAAGAAATTAGCTAGCACCATGTAGTTTATGCCCATTTTTTTCCTAATTTGTTAATGAATATATAATTTTTTACTAATTTTCAAAGTGGGCACGTTTTGAAAAATAGAAAATTGAGCGTGTTCCCCCCTAAAATTTTAAAAACTGATCATTTTTTTAAAATATGTGTAGAATGAAGTATAGTTTTATAAATAGAATTTATTTGAAATTTTGATGAATGATTAAAAAATACAGTAAAAAATACTAGACATTGGTTTTTAACAAAAAAATAAAACACTAACAAAAGAAATTGAAAACATTAACATACTCAAAACGTGAAAAAACTACATGATTAGATAGCTAAGAGATAAAATCTCACTACATGTTAGGCAATTAGATGACCATATTGAGTCAAAACTACTCTAAGTGCATATTTGGAGGTTTCAACCCCAATTTCAAAGAACTATTCTAAATCAATAAAAACTAGTATAGGTCTTTAATAAAGTCTCTACTCAAATTGTGTGAATGGTTGTTATAGTCTCTCTATCCAATAAAATTTGTCTTTTACTCTCACCTAAATGCTTAGTTCATAAGCCATTCCAAGTGTGAGAATCCTAGTTACAAAAAACTCTAATAAAAGTTGGATGATCCTAAAAGTTTAATGTTTTTATTATATTTCTATAAGGTGGCCAATCTTTAATTACCTCTATCTTTTTAGTGTCCAAATAAACACAATAGTTGTTCATAATATATCTATGGTACTAAATCCTTTCCATACTAAAAGAATAAATTTCTAAATTGTTACCGTAGAACCTCTATTGTTGTAGAGTTGAAAGCATCAATTAAACATGATGTAGATGTTTCTTTTATGCATTACTTAATATGAGTATGTTATATAAATAGAAAAAATAAAAAACAAAATGGTGGGAGTCTTGAGTGCATCACTCATCACTCACATGAAGGTGGCAAGTTTAGTAGTCAAACCAAAGAGCAAGGCTAGCCATTTGAAAAATCCATTTCCATTTGAAGGTATTATTTCACATGTCTAATGACTCAATGGTGACTTGGTGGTATCCAAAATGTAGTGAAAATTTTTAGCCTCCTTACATTGATCCAAGAGGCCATTAATGCAAGGATGTATACTTATCCTTATTCAAAATCAAATGCAAATATGCAATATATTATTTTTACCCAACTCAAAAAGAGAAAATCGGGTATAATGAAACTTCCACTAAAATGCCCCAATTTGATATTAAATAAAATGAAACTGAAAATAGATGACTTGCTATAGATTTTTTCATGGTTTTTGTATTATACTATTGTTAAATACAACAATGAACAACAATATATACAACTGATACAAATTACATATATGAAAACTCAGTCTGGAATCCAAAAACACAACAAAAATCCATTGTCATCCCACACATAAATCCTATAAACACTTCTTACAAAGTTTTGAACATAAACAAATATTTAAACACTCCAAAAATCAATAACCATTGCTTCTAACAACAAAAACACAACTGAAAAACCAAAAATCAAAGCTATGCAGTCCAAACTACACTACTCTAGCCAACTGTTTGATGAAATGCACACCTAAAACTTGAACCTTTAGCACTGTTGCAACTTACGGATGAAATCACTTTAAAGACTCTTAGAACCACTATATTTTAGCCTTTATCTCCTTGGTTTATCAACCTTGGAGATCTCTTCCCACTTTGGTTTATCAGTCTCTATATGATTCACAACCTCTGAAAGGAGAAACATAAGCATAGAATGAATGAAGTTTTCCAAAACAAAAATATTATGTAACCACTCCCAGCCAACTTGGGCACCCGAATTCCAGTTCCCATGATGAATATGCTTGCATTCCAAGAAATAAACCTCCATTTCCAAGTGTGCATTCATCAATACACTATTATGAACTAATTTTCCAAAATCAATTATTAGCATGCATCAAAATAAAGCCAAATTCAAAATCAATTGCCTTTTCCCAAAAAGCCACACCCCAACTTGGGCCCCAAAATAATTATATAAATATTTATTAATTTATCACCAAATTTCATTTAATTAAATCATATTGAGATATCAACTTTCCTAGTTCATCCACAGGTCTCAATTTACTATTTTAAGAAATCGAGCTTTCTAAAAATAGAAAGTGCTAAATTTAGAAAGGGGACATGACAAGCCCTCCCTCCAAAATATTATTTGTCCTCAAGAAATGAAGGTTTGGATGGTTGAGAACCTCTGACCCTTCTCATATTGCATCTTCAATTGGAAAATATTTCCATTTGATCAAGTACTCAGTGATACTTTTGTTTCTTAGCCTCTTCTCTCTTGCTTGGACAAAATCCTATCAAGTATCAAAATTGGCTTCCCTTCATCATCCAAAGGTGGAATTTTAGGAGAAGCCACAACTTGTTATCCCACCACTTTCTTCAAGCATGAAACATGAAAAAAATTATGTATTTTGTAACTTGGTGGTAATTCCAACTCATAGGATACTTCCCCAACCTTCCTAATGACTTTGCAAGGCCCATAAAATTTTGGTTTATGTTTTTTTGATCCACTTTTCTTTAGTGAGATTTTCCTATATAGTTTCAACCTTATGAAATTCAAATCACCAACCTCAAACACTCTCTTTGTTCTCTTCTTATCTACATACAAATTTATTTGATTTTTGAGCATGGTGCAAATTATCTTTGAGAGACCTTAGGATCTCTTGAATTTGTTGGAAAAATTCATTTGTTGCAGGAACTCTACTATTTAAATACATAACCATTTCTCTGAAACACCTTGTTGATTTAAAACATAATTCCTCAAATATCCTTCTATCCAATTGTTGAAAATTTTCATTTTCCCATCTATTTGGGGATGATAGCTTGTGTTGGGTGTGAGATTTGTGCTTTTCAAATGAAACAAATCCTTCCAAAAAGAGCTAAGAAACCTATTGTACCTATCACTAACAATATTCCTTGGAAAACCATGTAATCTAAAAATCTCTCTAAAGAACAATTCCACTACTTGGGGTGCTTTAAAATCAAATGTGATAGGAAAGAAATGTGCATATTTTTTCAATCTATCAACCACCAAAAATATGCAATCGTTACCTTGTGATTTAGGTAAAACTATTATGAATTTCACAGAGATGTTTTCCCACATGTCATTGGGAATTGAAAGTGGGTAAAGTAACCCAACTAGAAAAAATTGATCACCCTTATTTTGCAAACAAACCATGTACATTCTCTAATGTGTCTAAGTATATCCTCTTTCATTCCCTTCTAAGAAAACCTCTCTCCTATTTTCCTATTTATGTCTTATAATACCCTTGATGGTCAACCAAGGGGGTAACATGAAAAGCTCTCAACTTCTTAATTTTGGACCCCTGCACCAAGTATATCTTATTCTTGTAATAAATTAATCCATCGATAATGGTGTACCTATTGTAGACACCAAAATTTAGTCTTAGCCTGCGACTTCAATTTCTTCATAATTCATATTTTCATAGTCATGATTAAATAATGTTAATTATTTAATTACTTTCTAAAGTCCTTTCTCGTCTATTAAATAAATAACTTTTAATTATTTAATTAATTCGCTATGACATTTATTCATCTATTAATTAAATGATCTTAATTATTTATTTAATTCACATTGTCTTTATTCTATCCCGATTAATTAAATAAATGTTCTTTATTTAATTATGTCATTAATTAACTTTACCCTCCCTCTTAAATTAAATAAATTCTTATTTAATTTATCTTTATCATGTTTTCAACTATAACTAAATAAATGCTCGAATTATTTAATTATTCATTTAACCTTTTCATCACTCAATTAAATAAATCTTATTTATTTAATTATTCCTTGAATGTCGAATTTTGAATTAAATAAATCATTTAATTCATAAAACTCTATTTTCCTCTGTATTTAGATAATTGTTTAAGTTATCTAATTATTCATTATCACTTGACTTGAGATCTATTGGAATCCATCAGTTATCTTCTGATTCAACATCTGATTGTCTCTGCGAAGAGACTCTCTATCATAACTAGTCAGTTATCTATTTAGGACTCTTATGCATGAACATATTTATTAATTAAATATCTTTATTTAATTAATTCATGTGTGCATTCGAATAGATCGTTGTCCAAATTCTATCATTATTCTTCTAGTTTTCAAATACTTTCAACTAGAGATTAAATCATTTATTTAATCTTAATATATATTCTTCAATATTTTTGAATAGTCTCAACCCCAGATTAAATTATTATTTAATTTAATCTCTGTCATGCATACTTTTCTGACTCATGTTCTAACTGACACAAATCTCTATCACATGGCATTCATCAATCTTGATCATTGATCTCTTTTTTGAATTTGAGTCGATCGTTCAAAAACCTATTTTCTATAAATTGACCGACCTTTGGCATTATTCCTCCTCTCGAAATCGATATACTTTTTGGAAGAAACTCATAATATTTGATATTTTTCTATAATCGCATACATTAAGGCTATACTTGCACACTTATTGAAAATTTGAGGGCAATTATACTACAGAAGACAAAATGGAGAAGGACAATAAAGATACTTTGAAGGAGTGGATAGATTTCGGTGAGAACATTTCAATTATTGCTTTGTTTATTGCTTTGTACTTTTTTGTTTAATTTAGGTTAGATTAATGTTTATATGCTTTAACTAGTTTCTTTCCAACAGTTTTCTCTATGTTACAATTGGTGAACCCTACGTGAAGACAACATCTTTGCAAATCTGTAGATGTTTTTTTTTTTTTTGCAGGTATCGTACGGAACGATGCATCTGACAGACAAAATGATGCAACTGTTATTACGAACCACAACTGATGAATCCAAAGATGCATCTAACAACATTTGATGCATCTATGGCTTCCTACAATGCAACTGACTGATAAAAACCATGACACATCTACTGCTTTAAATGACACATCTAACTAGTAATATTTTTAAGTTTGAAATTTTGATTTACGATTTTTCTTTTTCTTTTATTTTCACTAATGTTTGGCTTACAATGTGTGTTTTAGGAGGATAACATAGTGTTTGTAGGATGTAGCATAAAATACATTGAATTCAAAAACTTTTTTGTAGGACGAGTGACGAAGACAAAGAAGAAATTTGAAAACTACTAAAGTTTTTGTAGAACCATTGATGAAGACAAATGTATAAACTACTAACAATTTGCATGTAGAACCTCTGTCAAAGGCTTTAATTTCATAAATATCTTGCTTGGTAGATTAGATAATTTTCATTTTTGGGCTTAAAATTAACTACTATCTTTCATGTTTGTACATGTTTAGATTAGAACCCTAATTTGGTATATCAAAGTATCCTCTCCCCTTGTGCATTTGTGCGACCCTGGGTGCAAGAGAATTAATTACCGACTCTAGAAATTGGGCTTGTGTTGGTGGTTACGAGTAACCAATGTGACTCAAAATCAGTGACGGGCTTTTTCGTCAAGCCACTCCCAATCGGTATAAAAATTTTAATGTTGAGGAAACTTTGCATTGTTGGAGCTCCTACGGACAAGCTATTGATTCCCCAGTACTCTTGTGGTGCATTGAAACCTACAAAGTGTAACCTTTGCAAACTGGGATGATATTGCCTCTCATGTGGCCTTCATGAACGATGTCCACACTAAAAAGCCAAATTGTTGTAGTTAAGCCAAAATCCCTATCTATTTACTATTGCAGCAGGTTAGACCTGTGAAGCCATCTCAAATTCTTATGGTTCATTGTAGAGATGAGAAGTATTCCATGGGATTTTCATGGGTACTATAGCTTGGTTGCCCCAAGAAGTGTGTGTCATGGAGGGGAGCCAGTGGGGTCAAGCAAAAAATCATCTGCCTTGAATAAGCGTAGCTAGGGAAACCCAAGTGAGAACTCAATAAATATTGTCACTGCTAGCCTTAGGAATTGTACATGTCTTCTGATTTTTAAACATATTCACATTCATTGAAACTGAAAAATAGTGTTTTTTGTTTTTCTTTACTTGCCAAAATTTGATCACAAAACTGAGTTAGTCGAAAAACCTGTCATAAGAAAACCACATGTGTAATTTTGAGTCACATCTGAGAAACCAAACACCGCATGTTTAATTTTGAGTCGCATCTGTTAAATAGAAAATCACATGTGTCTGTCAACAAAAGTCAATTTCCACTAGGATTAAGTTATGAGTTGCATTTGCATTGAGAGTCGCATCTGACATCAAAGTTGCATATGGCAAATCTTAAACCGCATCTATTGGTGTAAATCATAATTGCATGTCAACAAATCAAGACTTGGATTCATTAGATAACCACATATGCAAAATGAAACACATTGTCAATTTTAGCGACGCATCTGAAACCTTAACTGCAATTGACTATCAACAAAAAAATCTTGAACTTACGAAAACAGAGTCCAAAAACAAACTGTCATTTAATCTTTGTTTCTTATAGTCAACCTTGGACAAAAACTGGAAAATTTCTCAAAAACCTTGCATTTTTTAGGTGTCATTTAAGTTTTAGAGATAGACATCTTAGTTGCAAAACTTAGGTACCATCATAGGAATTTGCATATCTTAGAATAGGCCAATTTTTTGCATTATTGGACAAATTCATGCTTCGATTGTCATTGTCATTGAACCTAGTCAATTTTGTCTTACAATTGAATCCTTCCAACTCATTATTCTAGTTTGGAAAATTCACCTTATCATTTGGTCCTTGTCCTACATCAAGTTCTTTGGTAAAGTTAAGTCATAACCTTGATTAATCCATAGGTGGTAGGTTATATCCTCTTAGAATCATTTATTGTTATAGTTTATTTTGTATATTTTCATCCTAGCATACGTCATTTTAGAAATCCTTTATTTGCCAAGAAAAAATCAAAAAAATAGTAGCATTCATTTAGTATTATATCCAGAAAAACCCAAAACCGTAGAAATAGAACATATCATTTTCTAGATGTAGTTTTGTATTTCCTCATTTTGAGCAACATTTTCATGGCTGAAGCAAGGTCTAAGAAGAAACATAGAGAGATGACAGACCTATAGGACTTCATCAATCCTTTCGGAAACCAACCATCAAGGACAGAGAGACCACATAAAAAATTTCTTGAAAAATTTGTCACTAGCAATACACATGGAAAAATTTATGTAGAAGATGTAGATGCTATAGTTCAAGATCCTGAATTTACATCCTTTATGGATGAGTGTTTGGAAAATGATCCTTAAAGATATCTGGCAAAGATACTAGTAGAAGGTGCCACACTACCATCAGGATTTGATGTTCACACCTTAAAAACAACATCTACTCAACCAATGCAAACTACGACATTGAGTGTCTCCATCCCTCAAATTACTGCAACAATACCAGTTGGCATACGTACTCAAAAAACCTCGATTGTAAACACAATACCATTTAGTATAACACTGAGGCCTCACATTTACTGCGGGAGCATCCTCATCGAACCCCTTTGATACAAACACCGTAGGTAAAAGACCCAAAGTTGGCATGAACACAACATGACTAATACCCCATACTGCCATTCCACACAGGGGCTATGCAAACAAGGCATATTCCTACACCAAATCAGAATATTCAAACAGGACATATACCCTCACCAAATCACAACCCGTCACAAAATATTGCATTTCAGAACACTTACATTGATCCTAATAGTGTAACCAACATGTCTTTGACACAGGTAGATGTTCTACAAAATCAAATACAAATCCTCCAATAGCAAATGGACAGTATGTCAATGTCAAGCAAACAAACTATCTCAAGACAAGATTTATGTCCATGTCCCTTTGATAAATCATTGTATATGACACTCTTCCCACACAGATACATTATACTGAATTTTCCTAAGTATATTCAGAAGAGGAATCCTCTAGAAAACATCATGGAATTTTCCACAACATGCATGGACATCTCGTATGACCCCACATACCTTATGAGACTCTTTTTGTGAACCCTTGATGGGATAGCATTAGAATGGTTCTCTAAACTACCATATGGCATAAAATCATGGGGAGAATTAGCTGAGAAATTTGTAGAACACTTTTCCTTCAACATAGACAATGAGATCACGATAACTACCTTGTGTCATACCACACAAGAAGACGAAGAAAACCTCACCACCTTCTTTCAGAGATGGAGAAGTTTAGCTAGTCGATGTCTAGTAGAGATACTAGAAAAACAAAAAGTTGCAATATTCCTTGAAAATCTTCATCCAAGACTGTGAAGTGACTTACGGGTACATTGTTGTACCTCTTTCCTAGACTTGGTGCAAAAATGAATTATCCTCGAAAAGGGCCTTATTGACAAAGGAGAACTTAAGATGCCAGGAAGGAATCTAGTTGTTCAACACCAAAATCCTCCCAACGATAGAAACAAGTTTTGGTCCAGGAACAAAAATGTAACAAATGATGTATCGTTGATGCTAAGACCCTACATCCAAGACCTATCATCACACTAAGAGGCTACAATCCCTCTTAAGACATGACTAATAATCCTGATCAAACGACCAACTTTTTCCAAAATTCACAACAACAACGACCACAAAGCATATTTCCTAAACGTGAGTTTACACCCAAGGGGAACCGATCAAGATAGTTTACAGAGAGCTCGTTAAACATAAACTCATACAACCTCTAGAACCAAAACAGTATTATCCTGAACAGCTTAAACCTTCATGGTGGGATGATAATGCCTATTGTGAGTACCATCAAACTAAGGGACATAGCCAACAACAATGTCAACAACTGAAGAACATCATACAATATTTTGTTAAAGATGAAACCATAGAAGTCAATGGACAAACACATACCAAAACAGTGATCACAAGGTCTTCATGGATCCATTACATGACCATGCAAAGGGAAAAGCCTCCATTTCGAGTACTAAGAATAATACCTCGGCCAATTACACCAATGCCAAATACGACTATAAACCAAGTACAATCATCAATCATATCTAAGCTGCTAATATCCATACCATTATCATAAAGAAGCGTCTTGAATGTGCTATAAATACACGCAAAACTAAGATAACCCTTCCAAGACCTTCATTGGAACCACATATATAGTCTTCCAAGCCTAATTATAACTTACTTGATCAATTGGGGAAGACCCCAACACAAATATCTATCCTAGAACTATTGACCTTATCACCAAATCATCGAGCCATTCTCGATAAATCCTTGCAAAGCACAATATTCTCTAATAACTTAGATTTCAATCATTTCAAAGAAATGGTAGGATACTTAACCGATTCCCATCATGCCAATTCTCTCAATAGGATTATTCAATCGAGAAGACTGATCATAATGACCCATTACATCTTGAAGTTCTTGTCCATCAAACCAAAGTCAGACAAGTCTTGGTAGATGGAGGAGCAGGGTTGAACCTTTGCACCTTGAAATTGGTTAAGCATTAGGTTTCTCAGAAACATGCATAGACACCACTAAGAGTATAGTCATTAAGGCATATGATGATGAGGAAAGGTCATCTAAAGGAGTTGTCACACTCCCTATCGTGATTGACACTGTAGTTATGGATACTAGTTTCCAAGTCTTGGATCTCACCCTTCCCTATAATCTTTTATTGGGTAGACCTTGGATACACACTATGAAAGCCATACCTTCCACTTATCATTAGTGTCTTAAATTCCCGTATAATGGCACAAAGATCACAATTGATGGTGATCCAGCTCCTTTCCAATATTGCACAAGCCTACGTGAAATACCAAAATGACAGGTGTCAGTTAATCAAGAGGCCTCATCATCCACCTTATCCCTGTATGTTGATCCATCATCTTTGTCCAAATCCATTACATCACAACCACCACCATCCACTCCTAAGGTCAAGATCCATGATAAGGGTTGTGGAGAATATAACATGAAATAATCCTATTGTGTCAGTCAGCTAATTCCTCCTAAGTCATATGGGTTACCAACAATAAATAGGAAATAGTCAATCATCACAATACATGTCCCTCCTACAATGACGTTCACAAAATGGGGAGAGCTAAGTAAAGAGGCTATGGACCAAGAAGATGTCACCTCCTGGTTATATAATGAAGACAATGAAAACCCTCCACCATCTATTCAAATATCTAAGGATCAATATGGAAAAGGTTTCATGATAATGCAAAGGAAAGGATATGACAGACATAATGGTTTAGGGCTACATCAGAATGGAAGGACTGAACCAATCTTTGTCTCACAAAGACCAAAGGGCCTAGGCCTAGGGTTCCAACCAATTAGAATTGGTATTCCTAGTACCTCGTCATCGTTACAAGAGGAAGTAAGTGTTTCTAAAGACATCGAAATATCTCATGAACGATTTGACCCATTCTACTATGACTCCCCTGACTCAAACGAATATGAGTGGGATTCCCTTTCCTCTACCAGTATGATGCACCTAGATAAAAATTTTGGCGAACTTGAAAAAATGTTCAAACCCTTACCAAATCCATCTAGCCCCCATCCTCAAAAGTCCTTGTCCAAAGAAGAACGACTTAAGCATTATTATTGGGAAACCCTTGATCCTACCACTTGGGAACCTAATGAACCATCTTTTGACAGCCAATCCCTTATGATAGTCCCACATCAGAGTTTACTTGTCCCTAGGAAAAAGAACAAAAAGGAGTTAGTCCAAAACTTCTGTGACCATGTCAACCACTCTATTTTCACCATGTCAACTTCCACATTTGATAACTTTGATGATGGCATGCCCCTTGTATACCCCCAACTTATCGATTGGGATCAACAAGGTACACCCATATTAGACATATTTGAGAGCGACAAAGCGATAGTTGAGTTCATGGGACTACGAGATGACATACCTAGAGGGGATCATAAAATTGTTTTTACCATACACTTGGATCACATGGCATATTTTGGGGAGTCCATTCACACCTCCAGTCACAAAAGTGAAAAGAAAAAGAAAAAAATTAAAATGATGAAAATGACAAGTCCCTAGGTGAAAACCAAAAGACGCCTTTAGACGATGAAATAGTAAAAATAAAGGACACATTCGTAGGTGAAAACCTCTCTGAGGCGCCTAAGGATGGAGGTTTGAAAATTCTCCCAGTTTCTCAGGAAAGGTCACCTATGTTAGTTGAAGAGTCTGTTGAGATCAACATAAACATTGAAGAAAACCCTCAGGTAATATACTTTGCAACATCTTTGATAGAGACAAAACAACCAGAGTTTTGGGACTTCTTTACAAAAAGAAAGATAAACTTTGCATGGTCATATGTTGAAATGTCTAGCCTAGATCTAGATCTTATATTGCATCATCTACCATTACAACTAGGTGCTAAGCCCTTCAAACATAAGTTACAAAAAATGCATCCACAAATTGCTCTATTGGTCAAAGTTGAACTTAAGAAATTATTAGATGTCGGATTCATCAGATCCATAGATTATGTAGACTGGATTTCAAATCTTGTTCCAGTAACAAAACCATCTAGGGGCATCCACATTTGTACATAATTTAGAGATATCAACAAGGCGTGTCCTAAGGATGACTTCCCTTTGCCAAACATCGATTTGACAGTAGACCTTACAATAGGATATGAGATGTTATTCCTCATGGATGGTTTCTCTAGGTATAATCAAATTAGAATCACAACTGAGGACCAACATAAGACAACCTTCACATGTCCATGGGGAACATATTGTTGGAATGTTATGCCTTTTGGGCTCAAAAATGTTGGAGCTACATATCAACGTACAATGACAACTATATTCCATGACCTTGTACATACTCTCATGGAAGACTATGTCGAAAATCTAATAGCCAAGTCATTAACAAGAGAAGATCACTTGAAAGTCTTAGATAAGATATTCCAAAGGCTAGAAAACTACAAAGTAAGGCTAAATCCAAAAAAATGTGTCTTTGGTGTTAAATCAAGAAAACTTCTAGGACATATCATCTCTAGAAGAGGCATTGAAGTAGATCCAGCAATAGTAAAGGCTATAATAGATATGCCACCACCAACCAACATCGGTCAGCTAAAAACACTCCAAGGAAGACTACAATCTATCAGGCGCTTCAAAGTATAGTTAGCAGACAAGATACATCCATTCCAACATTTTCTCAAGAAGGGGGTACAATTTATATGGACACCCAAATGCTAAGAAGCTTTTCAAAATATCAAAGACTATCTACTTACACCACCTATGTTAATGCCGCCTATAGATGCTCAACCTTTGATACTCTATATATCGACAACTCAATTAGCACTAGGAGCCTTACTTGCACAAAACGATGATGAAGGTCATGAAAGAGCAGTATTATCAGCCGTACATTGGTGGGATATGAACTAAACTACAGTAACATAGAACATGTATGTCTTGCAGTAGTTTTTGCTACTCAAAAACTTAGGCACTGCATGCTAAACCACCAAACCATGTTGGTCGCCAAGATAGATCCTCTGAAATATCTCCTAAGTAAAGTAGGACTAACAGCTTGATTGGCTAAATGGGTAATGATACTTAGTGAATATGACATACAATATGTTGAATGAAAAGCTATAAAAGGGTATGTTATTGTAGTTCAGTTAGAAAATGCACCAATTAGGCCCGACCATCCTTTGGTGGCAGATTTTCCTGGTGAGTTCATCTTCACTGTTGACACCAGAACCACATGGAAATTAAATTTTGATGGGTCACATACTAATCGTGGTTCAAGAGTACGCATATTGTTTGTTACACATGAAGGTGACACTATTCCTAAATCATTTAGAATTGCTTTTCCTTGCACAAACAACATAGCGGAATATGAAGCCCTTGTGACAGGATTAAGAATGGCAACCCAATGGAAGATCAAGAGTTTACATGTTTATGGAGATTCTCAGCTAGTAGTTCAACAAGTTAATGACGAATATGAAACTAAAGATGAGAAACTTGCCCCCTACAAGCACATGGCAAACAATTTTAAGCAATACTTTGATAACATCACCTTTCAACAAGTACCCCACATTCAGATCAGGGCAACAGATGTTATGGCAACCATTGGTTCATTATTGGATATACCTAGCAATGTGCCTAAATTCGAGTTTTTGGTCAAACAACTTTTGGTCCCTACCTATGACGTCCCTGATTCTGTGATGGTGTGTACAATTGTTGGTCCTACTTCCCCATGGTACAAGGACATATATGACTACCTAAATGCCCAAATCCTACCCTTTGACTTGTCCAATAATCAATGCAAGACCTTTATCTGTAAGTCTGCCAAACATACCATAATTGGAGATACCCTTTATAGACGTGCCTTAGATAATACCTTATTGAGATGTCTTCATGTTGAAGAAGCACAAGAAACCTTACATGCAGTACATGAGGGTATTTGTGGATCCCATTCTAGCGGTCCTACCTTAGCCAAGAAGATTATGAGACTAGGTTATTATTGGCCTACTATGGAAAAGGACTCATATATCTTCATCAATAAATGTGGATAGTGTTAGATACACACGCCAACACATTAGCTACATACGATAACTTCACCATGGAATTTTTCCCAATGGGGACTTGACCTCATTTGTAAGATACACCCTCCATATTCCAATGGCCATATGTTCATCATAACAACAACTGAATACTTCACCAAGTGGATTGAGGCTATTCCTATGACCTATATTACTCGCACTCAACTTTCCAAGTTTATCCTTAACTACATCATTTTTCGGTATGGTGTACCCCAATCCATCATCACAAACAATGGTCGTCCTTTCAAAAACCAAGAAGTCTAAAATCTTTGTGAAGAATTCCATATCCAACATCATTTCTCCACTCCATATTACCCACAAGGTAACGACCAAGTAGAGATGTCTAACAAAACAATCATCAGAATCCTCAAAAAGACTATCAATGACACTGGTCATGACTGGCATTTACAACTTAATCCTGCCCTATGGGCTTATTGCACAAGCATCTGCACTCCCACTGGTGCCACTCCATATGCTTTGGTATATGGTTTTGAAGCTATCTTACCTATTGAGGTTGAAATCCCTTCCCTAAGGGTATCATTGAAAGGTCATATTGACGATGAAGAGTATCATGTATCCATATTGCATGAGTTAGAATTCCTAGATGAACAAAGACAAAAGGCATTAGATCATCTTCAAGCATATTAGAACCATCTTCGTTGCAGCTATAATAGGAAAGTTTTGAATCGACACTTTGATATTTGTAACTTGGTCTTAATGGAGAACTCGAAGAATCAAGCTAAAAGAGAAAAACTAGGCAAGTTTGAACCTAATTGGTTAGGACCTTACATTGTTACATAAGCTTTTGGATCAGGAGTGTATCAACTCTCTACCCCTGAAGGAGAACCACTTTTATCACCAATCAACAACCTTCGTCTGAAGAGGTTTTATGCATAGCTTTTGAGAACCATGTCTTAGTCTTAAAAAAAATTAAAAAAAATAGAAAAACGACAAAATTGTTACCTTGATGAAAACTTGGCAAACAAATGTCTTTGTAATACCAAAAAAAAAAATAGTAAAGAGAAATAATTCATCCAATAGTGAAAACCACTTCGGTGGCACTTTGGATAAGTACCATGGTGAAAACCTAGCAAACAAGCACCATTTGTAGTTGACTTCACTCCTTCATCTACCATCATTCCAATCAAACTTTTCCACCATCACCCACAATAAATGGTTGTCTTATCCATAACTTGAAACGATTGACATCAAGATCACTCCATCTATCCTATTTCATCCTATAGGTATTATACCCGACTGGGGGAAAATCCTTGACTTGTGTCGATTGGACCTTGTACATAACAACCCAATGCCACAAAATGTCCTAAAAAAAACTCAAAAAAATAAGAAAATATCCTAAAAAAAACCTCAAAAACATCAAAAATCTCCAAAAAGACAAAAAAATCAAAACATGTCAAAAATCCCAAAATACAAAGTAGAGTTAGTTATTTCAAGTTAGTCATAGACATAGTCAAACTATGTTTCCTTTGTGACTGAATGTAGGCAAGGCCATCTATCGATGTTCCCCTGAGGCATTAGGTTTGCCTTTCTAGGTTTGTCACATATCACACACAAATCATGACTCATTCTTTGTACATGTCAAAGTCATTGGTCATGTCGAACTATGAGGTCTCTACATTTATAACATAGGAAAGGCCATCAATTGATGAGCCCTCGAGGCCGCACTAGGTCGATCCATTAGGGTTTATCACATTCACTAGCATGCATATCATATCATCAAGTTAAGTACATATTTTTCAATCAGTTTTGTCAAGTTGAAGTCGAACTATGAGGTCTCTACGTGTATAATGTAGGCAAGGCCATCAATCAATGAGCCCCTGAGGCTGTACTAGTTCAATCCTTGAGGGTACATCATGCCAGTCAACATAAGTCATACACTATCAACACACACACACAATAGTCAAAACATCAACACAAGTCACACATCAACAAGCCAAACAAGTCAAAAATTTCATCAGGTCAAATCAAACACATTGTCAAAACAATCAACTTATGTCTTCTACAAGATGTGTCCTTCTTGATAGTAGACATTATCAGTTAACATAGCCTTGTGTGGCTTGTCGCATTAACGACATCAGGCTCAACGTCTTATATGGTACGTGTCTTTCTGAAACCATGCTTTGTCATGCCTTATACAGATAGTCACAAGATCGAAACCAGACTCAATGTCTTATACAATATAAGTCATTCCTAACATCAGCCTATGTCAAACAATAAAACAATCAAATCAGATCAAATTTTGGCAATTGAATTTTGACTTTTTTATGGATTATTTGATTTTATCTTATTGGATTTGTCTTTAAGTCCGGTTACTAGATTTCTCAAGGATGTCCCATTAAGGATTTAGAGAAGAAAGGATGTCTCAGGACTCTTTTTATTTGATTGTTTTTGGTGGACTATCTTTTAAACTTGGTTTTCAAGTCAAACTGCTAGCTCTCTCGAGGATGTCCCATGAAGGATTTTGAGGAGCAATAATGTATCCTGACTTTGTCTTTTTCTTTGTTTATTGTCTATGGTTTGTCTTGACAAAAAGACTGGGGCAATTCTGCCCTTAGTATGAGTTACGACACTCCTTGTCTGTGACTGTCTATTTTCGCAAGTGGAGGACTTTGTACACTATGGTCTATCTCATATCATGGTGTGTATTATCAATGTGTGTCATGTCTTGCCCAATGATGATTTAATGCAAAGCTTAGTATGTATTTGGAAAAATATTGAAGATTATACATGCTTCAAATAACCATTTTTTCAATACTAACATTTTGAATTATCCATTATAACATTTCTTGTATCCTGCATAATGACGGAGTCCTGTGACACACAAAAAAATTAGATAATCTGCATACATTTTACAACCATTATGTAAACATTGTCATATGTCTATATATAGTACATCATATAGTTATGTTGCATTTTAAACAACTATAAACAAATAGGAGTATCCATTGCATTTATATAATCATGGCATACATTCATTTACCAAACATATTATATATCATGCATTTCATCATATCTAGGAAATCATGACATAATAGGCATTCAATCATCATAAAGTACATAATGAAAACATTACATGTATATAACAATTGTAAACATATAGCATCACATGTAGATAGCATTGTATATATAAACATCACATTGCATCTCATAATCATAAAGTACATACATCCATCATCATATAGAATCAACATCACATCATAGGCTGCATAAATATATCATAATGTAGAAATGATCATCCATAACATGTACATATCAGATAGACAATAACATATCACATAGAACACATGCATAAGAAAAAGACTACATAATCATAAATAGAAATGCATATCATATGAATCATCGCCAAAATCATATATATATATATCACTCAAAAAGTGTCACATCACAATGTCATAATGTATCTGCCAAATGAAGCCTGAAGGCTCTATGATCAAAATACAATGTCTCAATAAATATCAAATAACATGTCCCTATCTGAAACTCCCATTACTCCCATGTGGAGACTATGAAGATGACTGATGATGGGAACCTGATGACCTGTGTGTAGAAGGAGGCCTATCATATGGTCTAGATCTTTGAGGCCCCTCAACACCCTTTGTACTCTATTTCTGGCTATGGGACCTACTTTGAGAGTTGTCACTATGTGCCTGTGAGTAATTGGGAGCTCATCTCTCAGGAGGAACCTCTTCCTCATATAAATCTTTGTAATACCTCTCCCTCTCACCAACTTAGACTAACTCCCAAGCAAATGTTGCAGTTGGCCCTATGCATAAAGCTCTCAACTCCACAAATCAACCCTCGATCTCCTATCTCCTCATCACTGCCTAGTCCCTGTCTAGGAGAGCATTATCCCTCTCCATCTGCATAGCATCTTGTTCTACAGTCAACACCCTGACCCTCTCCTGCAAGGCCTCTACTCGGGCCTATAAATCAGTGTCTCTATCTTTGGGAGCCTCTTCATCCTGTCCTCGCCTCTCCTCTACCTCAACATCCCATCCCTCCACTATCCTATCTCGAAGCTCCCTCTCCTACTCCCCCATCACTACCTCCTCCTCCTCGTCATCTACTCCATAGCCTACAAATATACCCAGGACATCAATATACATTTCCTCCCTCCCAACCTCTACCTCTGCATGCTCCTTTGCTCCTACCTCTTTGGCAACATGCTTCCCTCCAATCTCAACCTCTCCACCACCGCCAAGGTCCAACAGGGGTATGTCCTCACCCTTAGCCTCAGCCTCATAGATAGGTGATAGTCCACCTACCCAACCACCCCTCCTCCCTCATCAACCTTGTCGACCACCTCCTCTACCAACCCTACCTCACCCCTACCTCTGTGCCAACCTCTAGGCCTTGTACCCCGTCTCTCCACTGTGTCGACTAATCTGGATTTGTGTAAGGTACAAGACGATGCTCTTCCCACCAGGTATTATAGGCTACTGTGGTACTAGGAACCGTTACCCCAACTCTCCATCCCCGCTAAATAGGTTGTAATGCCTGAATGTATGCCTTTGTTGTTTCCACAGGTATCATAGGCCCCCATAATGGAACCTCCTTGGAAGACTGAGAAATCTCTGCTCGATGTTGAGGCTCATCTTGAACCTCTCCAAATTGTCTCAAAACATGATCTAGAAGGTGCCTCTCAATAATATGAACACTAGAGACTATCCTCCCAATCAGGTATTATGTATGTCAGCAAAAGGGTAAGTGCCTATCCTCATCTGACCATTAACCACAATCCATGCATGGTCTCCAAGTAAACTGAACTAATGTATCCAGGGCATGTCTCCAATACCCAATATCACCAACATGGCTTTGTGTAATGTTTTCTCAATACCCAGTATCACCAACATGGCTTTGTGTAATGTTTCCTCAAGATCTAGTATCACCAACATGGCTTTGTGTAATGTTTCCTGCATAGGGGAAAACATAAGGGGATCTAGCATCACGATCAATAGTAACTGGGGGATGAAACACAACAATGTGTTGCCACACCCAGACCATAAGAAGGGTTCTCATCTCTGTATGCAATGTAATGCAAGTGGAATTACAACATGGCTAGTAAACATGGCCTCCAAGCGTAGACAACCTCCCTCTCTAACATGTTGGGATTAACATCTCTCCCCACCCAATAGGAAATCCATGACCTCGATGGTCAAGAAGAACTATACCAGTAATCAATGTACATAACGTAAATTCTATCCTCTCATATCTATCAGCCAAAACCTTCCATCTAATCTCATAATTCTCTATACCTAGCCACCTAATATCATCATATACATAAAATCTAGTGATCTCACTATACCCCCTCTGTGTATCATACAACACTCTCTCGCCTCTAATAGGAAATCTCAAAATCCTATATAGATCCTCTAGAGTGATAGTTTCCTCTCCAGTAGGCAAATGAAACGAGGAGGTCTATGAATGCCACCTCTCATAGAATGTAGTAAGAATATCTCTGTTCACCCGAATAGTGGGCATGGCACATACATGATGCAACCCTAATCTCCAAATCATTTTTCTCTGCACTCTATAGATGATCTCTAAGCTCATAGGTCTTTGGTCGTGAATCCCGGGTATAAATAAGATCTAATACAACCTGTAAAGGCATTAAATACTGTGTCAGACAATAGATTATTCATCTTTTCATCATAATTTTTTTTAAAAATTTGATAGTCATATGTGTTGCTTCAACATCAAATGCGGTGCACAATATCAAATGCGTCATTCTAAATTGCAAATGTGGTGCATAATAACACATGTGTCATACAAACATGCATATGTGTTGCATTAAACCAAATGTGTCACAAAATCAAAACAACTCATTATCACACAAATGCGTCACATAAATTGCATATGTGATTAAATTTCTTGGCCTATCTATTATGCAAATGTGATGCAATTAAGAAAATGTGTCTCACAAACCTATATGCAACTACATAAATCTCATATGCAATGCATAACTATAAATGTGATGCATATTTTGTCAAATGCGTTGATTACCTAATCAACCTACATATGACCTAGATGTGTTTTCACAAATGCGTCATTCCGTGAGCAAATGTGTCGCGTACGAATGCATATGCATTGAACTATAAGCGACAGATCTGTAAAATTAATTTTACATGCCTAACACTACATGCAAAATAAAATTTCAAAAGTTTGTTCAAGGGTACGTACCGGGGGTCCCGTGTCGACAGGGTGTCTAAAGGTCCAGATCCAATATCTGCGATGCTCAGTGTAGGGTATGGGCAACATCTTCACTCAAAGTCTAGAGCAAAAATCTCAAATTTCTATAATTGGAGGGTGAAAATGAATTGGATTTTCACCCCATTTCTATGTATACCTAGGGTTTAGGGTGGCATTTCCTCTAACCTTGTCTATTGGTGGCATAAACTTCCATCTTGAATCAACCCGTACATGAACCTAACACCTCCAAATTCATTTATGTCAACTCCACTGTGTTTTTGGCTATCAAAATTGACATATCAGGACTATTTCCTATTTTTTTGGAATTTTTCTAAAAATTTGTCAATTTTCCCGAGGGGGCATACCCTAACCTATTTCACACTGGGCCATGACTGGGGCATGTTTTTGATCATTTTTCTTTGACACAAAGTTGAAACAAAATTGTATCAAAGAGGGGCAAATGTAGACACCAAAATTTGGTCTAAGCCCGCGACTTCAATTTCTTCATAATTCGTATTTTCATAGTCATGATTAAATAATGTTAATTATTTAATTACTTTCTAAAGTCCTTTCTCATCTATTAATTAAATAAATTTTAATTATTTCATTAATTTGCTATAACATTTATTCATCTATTAATTAAATGATCTTAATTATTTTATTTTATTCACATTGTCTTTATTCTATCTTGATTAATTAAATAAATGTTCTTTATTTAATTATGTCATTAATTAACTTTACCCTCCCTCTTAAATTAAATAAATTCTTATTTAATTTATCTTTATTATTTTTTCAACTATAATTAAATAAATGCTCGAATTATTTAATTATTCTTTTAACCTTTTCATCACTCAATTAAATAAATCTTATTTATTTAATTATTCCTTGAATGTCGAATTTTGAATTAAATAAATCATTTAATTCATAAAACTCTATTTTCCTTTGTATTTAGATAATCGTTTAAGTTATCTATTTTTCATTCTCACTTGACTCGAGCTCTATTGGAATCCATCAGTTATCTTTTGATTCAACATTTGATCATCTCTGCGAAGAGACTCTCTATCATAACCAGTCAGTTATCTAGTTAAGACTCTTATGCACAAACATATTTATTAATTAAATATCATTATTTAATTAATTCATGTGTGCATTCGAACAAATCATTGTCCAAATTCTATCTTTATCCTTTTCATTCAAATATTATTCTTCTAATTTTCAAATAATTTCAACTAGAGATTAAATCATTTATTTAATCTTAATATCTATTCTTCAATATTTTTGAGTAGTCTCAACATCGGATTAAATTATTATTTAATTTAATCTTTGTCATATAGAATTTTCCAACTCACGTTCTAACTAACATAGATCTCTATCACATGACATTCATCAATCTCGATCGTTCGAAAACCCATTTTCTATAAATTGACTGACCTTTGGCATTATTCCTCCTCCTAGAATCAATATACTTTTTGAAGCAACTCGTAATATTTGATATTTTTCTATAATCACATACATTAAGGCTATACTTGCACACTTATTGAAAATCTTAGGGAAATTATACTACAAAAGGCAAAATGGAGAAGGACAATAGAGATAATTCAAATGAGTGGACAAATATTTGGTGTGAACGTTTCAGTTATTGCTTTGTACTTGTTGTTTAATGTAGGTTAGATTAATGTTTATATTCTTTAACTAGTTTCTTTCCAACATTTTTCCCTATGTTACACCTATCATCTTCCAATTTCTCATCCAAGATGTTAGAGGTGAATAATTTTCCTTTGTATATTTTAAAATTATGGAATTTTTCTAATTAGTAGTGATAGTAGAAATAGAACACAAAGAGGGCTTCCTAGAAAGAGCATGAACAACTACATTTGTCTTTCCTTTAATATACTTGTGTCACCAAAAAGTGTAGCTTTTGACACTTTTTCACTCATTTGCGCCTTTTCCCTTGGATTTTGGCCTTGTTTTGCCTTGATTTAGTCTTGAATACTTGCAAAACAACAATCTAACGGTGTTTTACAAAGGTGTTGTGAATTTTTGTAACACATCTTCCCACTTTTATAAGACCCTTTTAACACAATTCACCTAAATAACCCCTTTTTACCCCTTTCCAAGCCTTGTGTCAAAGTGTTGTAAAATGTTGTGAAGTATTTCACACTTTCCTAGGCTTATCATCACTAATTCAACCCTTTTCAATGTTAAATTAGTCCCTTACTGTACTTTTAGGCCCAACTTAAGTGTGTTTTGAGAGGCAAGCCTAATAAACATCATGTAACACCTTTTTATTCTTGACCATCACTTGAATTTGCCCAAGTGGACTAGGTCGCCACCTTGGGCGACCTAGTCCCTTTTGGCTTAAAATTCAAAATTAAATAAAAAACCTAACAAAAATTTGCCTCCAAAACCCTAGTGTCGGCCTATCATGTGACTTTTTTGGGAAATTAGGGCATATCTTGTATAAATAAGGGTTTTCTCTCTCATTCCCCCCCCCCACCCTAAGATCATTTTTCATCTTCACAAACAATCTTACACTCAAGCTTCCAAATAAAGCAATCAAGCATAAAGGCATCTCAAGCAACCTCAATTGGAGCTGGTTCTTGCATGTTGTAGACTTCAACAACTAAAGGTTTGATGAGTTTTTGCATTGTTGATCATTCAATCATCTTTCCTTTCATTGTTTCTCATTTGGGTTTAAGTTACCATCAAAGGGGGTTGACTTAGGCAAAGCCCTATTCCCTAACCCCAACATTCTCTTTGTCTTTGCATGTGATTTTCAGGTTGTACTCAAATTTGGCAAGGAATAAAGTATTAAAGAGGGTACAATCACTCCATTCAAGTCAAATCAAGTCTATCAAACCCTAGGTGGAGCAAAAGGACAAATTGCGGGTCATTTTCTGAAGATTCGGACATGGGCATCTATGGAAAAGGAAAGTGCAAGTGGGGACCCAAAAAATTAGACCTTTGGGCTCTCGAAAGTACTAGGAGGACTAGGTCGCCATCATTGGTGACCTTGTCCTTGTATCGGGTCTGAAAAAGGGTTTTGGTATTTCTAGATACCCTTTTTCCTGAAACCGAGTTTGGCAAAGTTTCTCGACAAAAGGACTAGGTCGCC
The DNA here is from genome assembly GCA_007115665.2 of Sequoiadendron giganteum. Classification (NCBI taxonomy): domain Eukaryota; kingdom Viridiplantae; phylum Streptophyta; class Pinopsida; order Cupressales; family Cupressaceae; genus Sequoiadendron; species Sequoiadendron giganteum. The sequence continues at coordinate 426,813,502 of CM021100.1, forward strand.
CATTTTGGAATAAGTGTCCCTTTGAAAATTTTAGAACATTCTAGGGCTCCTCTTCTACAAGCTTCATTTCCCAGGTGCACAATCTCTACATTTTCCAGTTTACTTTTAGATTGCATACATTTAGGTCATTTAGTTAGCTTGCATTTAGTTTACATTTTCTTTCATTTGCATTTCATAGTTAGATTAGTTTCATTTCATTTCCATCATTCAACCGAAATTCTCACACACATCACAACCCAATTCAATCCCTTCCTTTTAATGAAATCACCAAAAAGATTCATATCACGAAAGTGGAAAGAGTGTCATTCCTAAACCAAGTGCTCCTTAGGTGAAAAACCTTAGGGGCCTAGTAAGGGGAATCCTCTTTCCCTTGCAAGCATATAAACCTTTTTGGTGCTTCATTTTGGTGAACACGATCATAGACCACTTGTTAATCTTCTGATTTTTGCATTTCATATTAGGAAAAATCTTGCATTGAATTCAAACTTTGCATTGTTTGCATCCCAGGGTTCCTAAAAAAGTGCATTTAGTCTAAATTTCATGTTAGATTGCACTCTACATTGCATTTTCAATTGGAAAAGTACAAAAATATATGTATTTTCATTCTGCATCTAAATTGAAAAAGCATATAAATCAGCAAGCGTATTCAAAATTCTCAAAAATTGTCCAAAAACCCACTGTTGGGACTAAGTCGCCACACTGGACGACCTAGTCCTCTTGCACATTTTTGCTAGTTTTTCTGTCATTTTCAAAGCATTGTCTGCATTTCTATTTTCTGCAATTGCATTTCTATTTTTATTTTCGGATTAGCTATTTTAGTAAATTTATTGTCATTACTTTTCTTTCACTATGTCTATGTATTTCAAGAAATTTTGGATGTTCTTCAAATCCCTCATGGATATGTCAAGCTACACCTTTTCCACTGATCCTAATGGCCTTGAACCTACTCCTTCTCAATCAACTCCAAATGCATGTCCTCCTACTGATGTTGACTTCATTGGGCATGATGATGCTAGCATATATCAGTTCCTTAATGAATGCCTGGAAAATCTTGAAGCAAATGCTTCTTTTTACCCATCTATGAGCCAACCTGTGATACCTAACATGTTACCCCTAGAGACATTTGCTTACCTTCATCCTGAAACAAACATTGAACCTATGTTCCCTCCACAAAGCGAACCTAGTTCATCTAATCCTGTCACTACTCAACCATTTTACCATCATTAGGTCACTCACCCTCCAATTAATCTTCAAAAAACCTATGGAAAAGGGTTTACCATTCTTAGTAAACAAGGTGGTGACACAACAAATGAACATGAAATACACAAATTTTATGAACAATTCTTACCCGATGAACATACAATGGGCATAGGCTATCAAGATCCTCCTCATGACCATAGGCCTTCTCGATAATTTCTTAGGCTTCATGATGATGGCATGGGGATCTTTGATTCCCCCCCGATTTGGATGTTCTCCTTCCTAAAGAACATCCCCCATCTCCTAATCCCAACCTAGCCAATTCCAATATTATCTTGGGACCTCTTGCCCTAGTCTCCTCTTTTGAAGTTGGAGAGTCTAGCCGACACAAGAGGCTGTACAAATTATAGAAACTAAAACTTCCTCTTCGCCCACCTCCTGAATGTGAGAGGAAATTACAAATCCTTCTAAACAAATGACTCATTACCTTACCTCATCACAACCGATTGGTGATTTATCCTAAAGATGCTAATGTCCCACATTGTGCTTATCATCATATTTTTTCCCTTAGAAGCGATGAATTTCATCATCTTCGAGAGACATTGATTAAGTATCACTTCATTGGTGATAATTTCTACCCCTTCCAACCATAATCTACTCCCATGCACCTTTTCATGTAATAGTTGTAGAGCATTCCCTTCTCACTATTACATGTTTTTTTTCCCATCACCTTTCTCGGCTCACTCTTGCCTTACACTTAGTAGGGCCAAGAAGTTATTAGCCTTGTCCTAGTAATGCATTTGTCCTTGTCCCTTAGCTCCATTGTTCACCTCCCACTTATACCCACTAAGATTGGGAGGCGGATGACTCGCTTAACAGTTGACTCACACTTGCCTTACTAGTCGTTTGCTTGCTTGTGTGTAACACGTTTTCCCTATATTGTCATAATTGATGTTCCCCCTCTTTGTGAAATTCTTCTATATTTATCTCCATTCTTCTCTATGTCGTGTAATCTTTTCGCTTTCTATTTTTTTTTTCCTTCCATTTGGGGATGATGCAAGGCATTAAGACCACAATTTCTCCTTCATGTTGACCCAAATGGACTCTTTTCCTTTTTTCCTTCCATTTGGGAACAATTCAAGGCATTGAGACTGCAATATCTCCTTCATGTTCACCCAAATGGACCCCTCCTTTTCCTTTTCTTTTTTCCTTCCATTTGGGGATGATGCAAGGCATTGATATTGCAATGTCTTCTTCATGTTGACCCAAATGGACTCTTTTCCTTTTTGTTTCCTTTTTGCCTTCCATTTGAGGATGGTGCAAGGCATTGAGACCACAATGTCTCCTTCATGTTGACTCAAAAAGGTTCCTTTTCTTTGTCTTTTCCTTCCTCTTTTTTGTCCTTTTGGGGACGATGCAAAGCATTGAGACACCCTATGTCTCTTCCATGTTGACCCAAATTGACTATTTCTTTTCATTTTCATTTTCTCTCTTTGTGTCTTCTTCCAGTTCTATGTATTTGGGGGAATGATGATAGTTTCATGCTCTCTACAATAACATTGCAGCAATGAACATACTGACCCCAAATCCATAGATCCCTTATGTGTTTGGTGTTTTTTTTCTCATTTTGGGAGCAACCCCTTTCCTTTTCTTTTTCTTCTTTCTTTACATGACACAACCTTTCTTGGACACCTATAGCTTGACATAGGCCTTTTCAAATAGGCTCTCATGTCCTTTTTGCATTATGCCTTTCTCTACTTTAAATAAATTGCTCACAAAACGATGAGTAGCAATTCCTTTAAAGTGGGGGCATACATTGGCATTATTTATTTTCCATTTGCATTTTTTTTCCTTGGTTCTTAGTGCAGCCTTATCACTTCATATTATGTGTTTTATCACTTTGTGGATGGCATTGGGTGTAATTTCCTTCATTAGTGTGACCTATCTTAGCATATTGTATTCCTCTTAGTGGCCTGATGCAACGTACTACATCCCCTAAATTGTAAATTTTATATCCTTCAATTGGTCCTCTCTTGGAGACATTAGACACAATGCTCCCTAAGTCAAAGACCTCACATGAACCAAATAAGACTCCTTTGAACATCCCTCTTTTTCATTTTATTCTTTTGCATTTTACATATTGCAGTTTTGCATTGTGCATACATGGTCACCTTGCATAACATAACTTGCAAGATTGTGGTTCCATCTTGCACTTTTTCATGAGCTCTAAGTATCCAAGGCTTTGCTTGTCTCATGAACTGCACCCTTATATTTTGTGGCACCTTATCAAAGTTATCAAGAGGTATAACTTTGGTATAGTTAAGCAGGAAGCCCAACTAGCGGCACGACTTTCCCCATAGCCACCTTTGTGTGTGTGAGTGCATACCAACCATGTGGCATTCTCACCCCGATAACAATTGAAAGTCTTGTTGGCCCAGAGTAAGTAAACCCTTTTCTTTCGGAAAAACAAGCTAGATTTGATTCACAGCTAGCTAGACAAACGGTCGAAGCTTGATCCGACTTTTTTTTCTCTCTCTCCACTCTTTCACATCACTCCTTGTGTGATCTTTTGTGCTAATGTTTATTTTTCCATGGGATCTTGATCTTGGGGGCTTGATCATCCCTCTTGATTATAGAATCTCACCTTACTAGTTTGAATACATTGGATCTCGCTCGACACGCATGATTCAACTACTTTAGTGTGAGTTTGAAGCAAGTTAATCCTCTCACTAAAGTGGCGGCTAAATGTGTAACCAAAAAGTGTAGCCTTTGACACTTTTTTCACTCATTTGGGCCTTTTCCCTTGGATTTTGGCCCTATTTTGCCTTGATTTAGTCTTGAATTCTTACAAATCAACAATCTAACAGTGTTTTATAAAGGTGTTGTGAAGTGTTGTAACACATCTTCCCACTTGTATAAGACCATTTCAGCACAATTCACCTAAATATCCCCTTTTTACCCATTTACAAGCTTTGTGCCAAAGTGTTGTAAAATGGTGTAAAGTATTTTCACACTTTCCTAGGCTTATCATCACTAATTCAACCCTTTTCAATGTTAAATTAGTCTCTTAATGTACTTTTAGGCCTGACTTAAGTGTGTTTTTGGAGGCAAGCCTAATAAACATCATGTAACACCTTTTTTATTCCTGACCACCATTTGAATTTTCCCAAGTGGACTAGGTCACCACCTTGGGCGACCTAGTCCCTTTTGGCTTAAAATTCTAAATTAAATAAAAAACCTAACAAAAATTTGCTTCCAAAATCCTTGTGTCGGCCTATCATGTAACATTTTCGGGAAATTAGGGCATATCTTGTATAAATAATGGTTTTCTCTCTCACTCCCCCCCCTTAAGATCATTTTTCATCTTCACAACCACTCTTGCACTCAAGCTTCCAAAGCAAGCAATCAAGCACAAAGGCATCTCAAGCAACCTCCATTGGAGCTAGTTCTTGCATGTTGCAGACTTCAACAACTAAAGGTTTGATGATTGTTTAAATTGTTCATCATTCAATCATCTTTCCTTTCATTGTTTCTCATTTGGGTTTAAGTTACCATCAAAGGGGTTTGACTTAGGCAAACCCCTATTCCCTAACTCTAACATTCTCTTTGTCTTTACATATGCTTTTCAGGTTGTACTTAGATTTGGAAGGAAATAAAGTATTGAAAAGGGTACAATCACTCCATTCAAGTCAACTCAAGTCATCAAACCCTATGTGGAGCAAAAAGACAACTTGTGGGTTATTTTTTGAAGATTCAGACACGGGCATCTATAGAAAAGGAAAGTGCAAGTGGGGACCCACATAATTAGACCTTCAGGATCTTGAAAGTACCAAGAGGACTAGGTTGCCATAATTGGAAAACTTGTCCCTATACTAGGCCTAAAAAAGGGTTTTGGTATTTCTAGATACCCTTTTTCCCAAAACCTAGTCTGGAAAAGTTTCCTGAGAGAAGGACTAGGTCGCCCATTCTGGTGTAAGTGTCCCTTTACAAATTTCAGGCAGATTTCAGAACATTCTGAGGCTCCTCCTCTACAAGCTTCATTTCCCAAGTGCACCATCTTTGCATTTTCCAATTTACTTTCAGATTGCATACAGTTAGGTCATTTAGTTAGCTTGCATTTAGTTTACATTTGATTTCATTTACATTTCATAGTTAGATTAGTTTCATTTCATTTCCAGCATTCAACCACACTTCTCACACACATCACAACCCAATTCAACCCCTTCCTTTGAATGCAATCACCAAAAAGAGTCATATCACCAAAGTGGAAAGAGTGTCATTCCTAAACCAAGTGCTCCTTAGGTGAAAAACCCTCGGGGCCTAGTGAGGGGAATCCTCTTTCCCTTGCAAGCATATAAACCTTTTTGGTGGCTCAATACTCAATCTCAAAATATAAGCTTTCAATTTACTCACCTATTTTTGTTGGTATTCATTCAAATCCTTTTTATTCAAAAATAATTTCACACTATTATGATTAGTCTTAAATTGTAAACTTCCCACAAACAAGATATTGCCTAAACCTGTCTAGTGCATGCATAATTTCTAACATTTATTTTTCATAAATAGAGTACCCTCTTTCCAATTGGTTAATTTTCTTACTCCAAAAAGCTATTGGATGTACCTTTTGAGTTAAGATAGCCCCAAAACCTTCCCTAGATGCATCACACTCACCAACAAATGGAAGAGAAAAAATAGGAATCACAAGCATTTGGCATGAACTCATTACCTTTTTGAGCTTTTCAAATGTACCTTGAGCTTCTTCAGTCCAAAGAAAATATCTTTTCTTAGTAAAATTGATGGGGAATCAAAGTGAGAGAAAACTTTGATAAATATTTTATAGTAACTAAATAACCCAAAGAACCCTCTCAACTAACTAAGATTGGTGAATAGAGGCTACTCTATGAT